>JAJHSJ010000002.1:66939314-67166048 GCA_021015155.1 Magnolia officinalis
AGCCGGGCATGGTGGTATGGGACACTGTGGTCGAGCTGTCGGCCTACGCTGGGGCCATGTGCCTCCCCGTAGTGACCATTGCGCAACTAACTCGTGAGCCGAATACGGTGGTATGGGACACTGTATTCGAGCTGTCGATACTTCGGCGAGAGCCGAGTACGGTGAGATCTGTGCTCGTGCTGACGGGCGACGAGTCCTCCGTGGTATCATCGAGTACACTCCAAGGGTCTGTGATTGGCCACGAGTCTTTCACAGCAACTAGAGTGTGAGTTGAGCCGAGTACGATGAGACCTGTACTTGAGCTGACGGCTAGTGATTGAGCCGAGTACGGTGAGACCTGTACTCGAGCTGACGGTCAGCAATTGAGTCGCATACGGTGAGATCTGTATCCGTGCTGACTGGTGACGAGCCTTTTGCGATGCCTTCACTACGCTTCTCAAACCATAATATCGTATGAGATTATCTAGGATTGACGACCCTAGAATGGATCATGTTGGGAATGATACAAGGGAGGTACCTTAGTTTCCCAATACTGCTGGTTGAAATGGACTAATAAAAACTTGGAAATCATGAGCATCATCGCACCGCATGTGCTTTGTAGATGTGGCGCACTGAGGGAGTAAGCATTCGCGAACGTAAGATGATGTCGCTTGAGGGTGGTTTGGCAAGGGCATACAGCATCATGTCATATCATTTTGCACTTAACAAGAGTAGTTAGAAATGCTTGATTTATACTGCTTTATCATTACTGCTTGGTTGATTTGATAACATGTTAACTTATGCTTTATTGTTCCACTGAGTTAGCTACTCACTCCCACGTTACGGGACGATGTTGTACACACCAACCAGACTCTGTCGCAGGTATAGAGGGCGCCTTGGTTCAGGAGCCAGAGCCCGACGTTGATGAGGACCAGGAGTTCTCCTTCATGCAGTACTCTGACGGCTACGCTTAGGCCGGCTGCATCGCGGGATTCTCGGGGCCTCTTTTGAGGAGTGTATTTTGGGTTTTGACTTAAAAACAATACATGTATAATGGTGCTCAGCTAGTACTCATACTCTGGTGTTCAGAAAATTTTGGTTATTTTACATACTTGAATATAAAATTTCAGTCTTCCGCTTGCTTTTATACAATTGAACTGGAGTATGAATTACTGTTTTGGTTTAATCTCATTCATGTTTATTGCGCTAACTCAGACAACATTTAACCAGCATTGTGTATGTTGCATAAGTGATGCGTTGGAACTCGGGTGTTGAGTTCATACTCGACCCCCGAATTTCAGGGCGTTACATAGAATGATGGTATATGCATATGTGCCATAATACATCCATCCATACATAAGATATATATGTCCTTTGTAGTTGGGTCACATGACCATAAATTGATATAGTCGATAGTAGCACGTGATTATTATATATGAATTTTTCTAGTTTAAGGACTAACCAAACCCTAGACTCATGGCATTACATGTATACTACATGCACTTGGTTGTATGTTTTAGCATGATTGCATGAATTCATGCATAGCCATGAAATATTTGATTATGAAAATACCATAGTTGTGCCGTATAACATGGACGGTATCTTGGTGATGAAATGCGTATCTATGATGATGACTTTGATTATCCCTAACATGGAATGGGACACTGAAGTTAAGAAACGGTAGAGGTATATAGAAATCCCTTCGGTTGAAAGTCCCTAAACCTCGATGGTACCTAGGAATGCTTCACCGTCGGGCCAAGTGGACACACGGGTCATGGATTTGACTCACACTGACTGGGTCGGGTTAAGAAGAGGTGGGTCCAACCTGCTGAATGAGTGAGGTGCAAACAGAGACCAGTCTCACCTATCAGCAAGGAGAAGCACGAATAAGGTCCGTTGCTAGTATGTTAGGTGGAAGTCTTACGATATCACTGCAAGGCAAATATGCAAGGTCGATTGTTGGTGCCTAGTGTGCATGGGTGTTGACCATGGTTATTCTCAAGATTATACAGTGTCATGATGTGATATAACAAAAATGATGATGATGATAATGATGATGATATGGCTATAAACACGTGTGATATGGTTATAGTTGTGGTAGTAGAGATGTTGGGCATAACTGGGATCTAATGATCATGACTCATCCATATCTTGCATACTTTGCAGACATGACATACCTACTTATATGCATCATCACTCATATTATCTATCATCTTGTCTTCATAAAATGCACATAAGATATAATGCACTCCCTCACACACTCACTAGGCTTTATAAGCTCATTCTTTCTTTTAGTTCCACCAGGTATAGATACAAAGAAAGCACATAAGACAGATCACTTGTAGATAGATCACAAACATTTAAATCATGTTTATTTTGGGATATGTTTTGGTTTGGGGGATATATATATTCATGCGATGTACATAGACCTGATGTATATAGTTGATTACATATATTGAAAAAGTTACTTTATGTATAGTGGATGTTTGTCTAGTTGTGACTTGGTGTATGGATGTTGGGTGCCAAACTAAAGGTCCATCATGTCGCGAGCCAAGTTCATCCACTGTGGATCAACCATGCAGGAGGCTAGGTTTGGGGCGCGACAAGAGTTACAATTAGAAAAAAAGTGTGGAGTTTAAGATGACTAATATGACTCATTAATCTTCTTGGATAAGAAATCTTATTCGAGATGTGTACTTAAATTCAAGCACGAATTGGCTTTAAGGTAAGCGGGAGATTGTTAGAGTTGTATAAAAAAAAATCAAAGTGAGCAAAATCCACTAACCATGTGGATGTGATATTGATGATCTTAACCATATATCATCATGACTAAGTGTACTAGATATACAAATGCATATGCCTTAGTTAATATATAGAAGTTTTTAAAATGTACATGAACATGGGTTAAATAGAGGAGTGATTCATTTTATTGTCTTTGAGAACTTGAGATTGGAAAGTTATGATTCATGAATCTTAATACCCTGTTATACAATAATCATCATAGGTTTTAGGATAAACTTGTGGTTTATTGTCATCATATGATAATGGAAATGGTCATCCATGACCCAATTTACATAATTTACTTTGATTTAAAATTAACCTCATTATAAGTTTACACTCTGATCCATAGCTCAAGTGGTAGACTAAGTGAAAGATACCTCGTTTCAACACTGAGGTCTTGGTATCGATCCCTAGTGGGGGTGGCTAACAGTGAAGTGTGAACTAACAGTGGGTGTACAAAAAAAAAAAAAAAAAAAAAAAAAAAAAAAAAAAAAAAAAAAAAAACTCATTATAAGTTTGTATGAGAAACGTTGGTTTATCATGCACAATGATTGATTGAGATTCCTTTGTTCTTTCTACTCTATACTTTATTAAAGCCTTGAGATATATATGATTTAAGCCATGAATGTGATATAATTGGTTCCTTATATTCTTTGGGGAGAATATTTTGATATGGATTGAATCTCATATTCCAACCATAAGCCATAGAGAAATGCAATGCATTAATCATACAATTCCATCATAAGACATCGAAGTATAAAAGATTTTAGGGAAGGCCTAGTGTAGATACTTTATGGATGCTTGGCATGATGGAATTAGGTGAATATGCTCAACATGTCAACCCGAATCTAATCACTATACATGTTTTGATCTTTGTGAAAGGATGGTTTTCACCGCCCATATGCTAGGTGATGATAATGAAGAGTTAAAGCTTTGTTTGTATCACGTGGTGATATTGTAATTAATCACCCAGGAGAGACCTATTCCCATATGACATAATAGCATTTTGTATTAATGAATGACATATTAATCGCATCCCGATAGTGAGTACTTTGGGATGGAGATGTTAATTTCATCATTTGTGATTAGGGTTGCATGTTGGAATACATAGTTTTCTACTATGGTGAAGGTTGGTTGTAAGGCATTACTCAGATGATATTACCTGGATGTATCACTTGAAAATGGATGTTAGAATGCACGATTTATTTTACTCATGGTGAATCCTTACATTAAGTTATTCCTTACTTTTAGGCTAAAGGTAACTTGTTACTAAGTTTTATTAATCCTTACATGGGACAACAAGAGATTCAATAATTTTCTAGCGACTTATTTATGGCATAGGTAAGAAGCACCATGTGTTTATAAAATATTTTTTCGTTACACCCAATGCTTAAAATATTTTTAAAGGTAACTTGTTACACTTATGTGTATCAAGGATGACTTGAGACAATGTGTCTTAGTTAGTGGAAAAAAAATGTATAGAATATTGACTCTGGTTTAGATCTTATATTTGCTTATGCTCATACTAATACTGGCTTCTATTTATATATGACTCAAAATCCACTTACGCGGATGAGTAGCTTCTAGTGGTGATTTATCATATAATAGATTGCTTCTGTAACCCCTACAGCAACAGTGTCAGGATTGGCATATGATATATTGGATAGTTCTATAATGATTTAGGTGCCGGATACACAAGTTCAATCTCTCAGTGGATCATTGAGTTCTTAAGTAAACTAGAAGTTGTCAAATGATTAGGAGTCATGTTAAGGATATGATAATTGTAAACTAATAGTGTGCACGGCGATTGTTGGTCTATGGTCAACTGTATATGTTAGACAATAGGAGTTACCATTAGAAAAACAGTGTGGACTTTAAGATAACTAATATGACTCCTTAATCATCTCGGATAAGAAGTCTTGTTTAACATATATGCTTAAAGGATTCGAGTATGGATAGGATTTAGGGCAAGTGGGAGATTGATAGAGTTGTGTCCTAAAAAATTAATGTGAGCACCATCCACTAACCATGTGGATATGATAATGAAGATCTCATCCGTAAATCATTATGACCAAGTGCCCTAGATGGACAAATTGTTATGCCTTAGTTAATATGTGGAAGTTTCGAAAATTTTCATAAGCATGGATTAAGTAGATGAGTGATTCATTTGATTGTCATTGGAAAATTGAAATTGCATAATCATGATCCATGGATCTCAATACCCTGTCATACCATAATTATCACAGGTTTAAGGACAAATCTGTAGCTTATTGTCATCACATGATAATGATAATGATCATCCTATATAAGGAAACTAACTTAGGTCAGGATAGAAAGACTCCAATATTGAGTGTAACTTCGAGTATATATGCATTTGCGCTACCCACATGAGAGCAAGAATAAGAGAGTGTCATGGATACAAGATTCTAATTCAAACCTTTGGGCATTTGCATTAGTGGATCGAGATAAGTTACTAATTCAAGAGCCTTTTTCCTATACTATAATAAACTTAAGGTTGCATAGGAGTCTAATTAAACCTAAGGACATGTAAGATTCAAGGTCTTGATTGTATATATTTTCGCTAACTTTACGAGGATATTGCATAGCCAATAAAATTGAATGTAATTGAGCGCATCTACTAAGTTTTATTAATCTTTACATGGGACAACAAGAGATTCAATAATTTTCTAGCGGCTTATTTATGGCATAGGTAAGAAGCACCATGTGTTTATAAAATATTTTTTCGTTACACCCAATGGTTAAAATATTTTAGTAAGCTTTACAAAAATTTTCAACCATTTAAATTTTATTTTGATAATTAAAAATATTTTAATCGCATTTGATAATATTTTAATAGTCCACCACTTAACCGGTATATGCACAAGATCATTGGTGGATGATCATAATAGTGAAGAAATTTAATCAAATATATTTCAATGATATATGGTATCTGGAAAACTATATTGCAATGGAGTACCGTAAGTGGTTTACCCTATAACCAAGGTTCTCAATGGATTGACTTAAGACCCAGCAAAATCAAAATTTTAAATATACCCAGCTCAAATAAATCAAAATTCAGGTTTAATAGTTTAATATTTGGGCTGAAGTCAATTCCAAGTGCGGCTCATTTACAACACTCGTTGTGACCATAATTCCTCTTTATAAATATAAATATATGTTATTATAAGTATTAAAAACCACAAAATAAAAAAATAAAAAATATTAGACGCAACAAAAAATGCAACACACGTGCTAAATGTGCACATGCATAATGTATCACTGTAATGAAACTCTCGACATGCACCACAATATATACTTCCTTTCTATTGGAAGTAATTTCAAAAAAGGAAAAAATTAAAAAATAATAATAATAATAATAATAATACAATGTCATGACAGCGAACCATACAGCTTGGTTTGCATCCAAGCAACCTTACAAGATTTGTAGCTCCTGGATTTACGAGTTCCTACCTGCATTTACGGGTCCATCCACCCTTTAAAAAAAAAAAAAGCCCATGGTGAATCATTCCATCCACACAAAGCCATAATTCGAGGACAGGTGTCTCGTTTTGGTTGGCTGATAAGGTCCATGCGTGTCCCACCTTATGCAAACAGGGACGCGTGGCATGCGTTGCTGAGGAATAAGGATTACATGTTTTCTAAAAGTCCACTAACCTTGCAAGGTGTTGTATTGTTGTATTTGAAAACTTGATTTGAGTAAGAAATTGTGTGCGTTCGGAATGATGAAGCTGAGAATCGTGACCCCACGCTGGGATTAGGAGTTTCGAATGGGAATGATGCATGTATCTGAAATTGGTTCCCCTACAACTGATGTAGATGAGAGTTTTGTGCACCCGGCTGTTTACGTGGGCCTCATCTTGCGTGTGTGCGTAGCATCTCACCCGTCCAGAAGGGTCAAACTATCATGAAAATAGGAATTACAAACAAATCGGAATAATTTTATCATCTGGTGGGTCACGCCATCTAAACCGATGAAAATTCACGTGAAACCTTCAAATTAATATGGTGGCCCATCTGATGATTGGATCGACCTTATTTTATGGGAGTCCTATTTATATAGTGGGGAGATCCTGGTGTACGGATCGGATGCAATATACCCACCGTGGGCCCCACACACAACAGTTGTAGACTCAGCTTAATATACAAGTGTTTTAGAGGATCCGTTCTCCGGAAACGGATTGGCTACTCCCCCTGACACCAGCCAATGGCTGATGGTCGGTGCTCTGTGGGCCCCACTATGATGTATGTGTTTCATCCATGCCGTCCATCCATTCTTCCATATCATTTTATGGTATGAGCCCAAAAATTAGTTTGATCCAAATCTCAAGTGAACCGCACAGTGTTGATTGAACGGTCACCATTAAAAATTTCTTGGGGCCACAAAAGTTTTGGATCAAGCTGATATATATGTTTTCCCTTCATCCAAGTCTTCATGACCTAATAAACAGGTTAGATGTCAAATAACCATTACAGTGGGCCCTAGGATGTTTTTAATGGTGGACATTCAATCACTACTGTTTTCCCATGGTGTGGTCCACCTGAAATTTATATATAAATCATTTTTGTGATCAAGCCCTAAAATTATCTTTCAAAATGGATGGACGGCGTGGATAAAACACATACATCATGGTAGGTCCACATGGCACCGAACACTAGTCACCTGGCCGGTTGCAGCGTAACTAGCCAAACCACGTCCAAGGCGATTATTCACTCACTGGAGGCGAGATGGAAGGGTTGATTCACGCGTGCCAAAATGGCACACGTGTTCACAATCCGGACCACTCGTCCGTTGGAGCCCGCCCTGAAAATGCCCTGGTGACCTAAAAAGAGTACGTGGATTTTATCAATCTCAATCTCGGCCACTCTCCCCACTGTTTTCTGTGGTGTGGATGGGAATGGACGAAGCAGATGAGGAGAATTGATTCACGGTAAACGTCACTATCCCCACTGTTGTCTGTAGTGTGGTCCACCTGAGCTTTGGATATACTTCAATACTCATGTCTTAAAATGAGCTGGTAAAATGATGGACGGCCCGGATAAAACACATACATCATGGTGGAGCCCACAGAGTTTTAACATAAGCTAGCTGGCTGATGTTGGGGGTAATCAGCCAAACCGCGTCCAACGGAGTCCCCTCAACGTGCCTATGGTTAAGAAATCCAGACCACTCATCTGTTGCGTCCCCACTCCGGTAACAAGAGAATCTCTCGTATTGGAAGATCCCACCAAACCTATGATCGGATTTCAGTTCAATGTGGAAATTGGACGGGCATCCTATACAACACCCAACTCTGTGGGCCCACCATGTTGTAAATGTAAAACCTTCCAGTTTTGGATCTGCCTCGTTTGTGCCCAGGATCTGCCTCGTTTGTGCCCATGTTACCTGATCGGTAAAAACGGATGGACGAGTGAATTTTTCACAAACATCACAGTGGGCCCCACCGAGCATGCCTGTGGCAGGGAATCCGCGTCCTTCCGGTTCGTTCAACCGCATTTCTCGTTCCAACTACTGGGTTTCTCCGCCAGTCAAAGTCAGAAACTTTATGTACGGAAAGTAGAAAGTTATTGGGAAAAATAAATTTTCCAACGGTCCACATGCTTTTTAACCAATAGACGAGCTTAAAAGCCGGTGTCTTAGAACCATAGCACATCCATGATAGGCCCACCAGATGAACAGCTCGATTTGCAACGTGTGCCAACCGCATTGACACGTCCCCATCAACATGAACGATCACTTTTGGACGAGAAATTGCAGCTTTTGGTAGCGACGTAGCGTAGCTTGAGAGTCAGAACACCACCCAACTATCCCTCTCATGGGGACGCGGATTTCCTGCGAAAGCTTCTGCAGAAAGTTCCTGGGAACCTAGGTGCGGCCCACCATGATTTCTGTATGAAATCCACCCCGTCCATCCTTTTTTTGAGCTCATTTTAGGATGCGACGCCAAAAATGAGCCGGATCCAATACTCAAGTCTGCCGAAAATGTGAGGAATGAACGTCCACAGTTGAAATATTCGTAGGGCCATAGATTTTTCGAATCAGGCTAATATTTGTTGTTTCAGTTCATCCCAGTATTAATGACGTTATAAACGGTATGGATGGCTTGTAAACATCACTGTCCACCCCAGGGAGGTTTCAACGGTAGGAATTTCCCTACCCACCTTTTCCTTTGGTGCGGCCCACTTTAGCCTTGGATCTTTCTTACTTTCGGTCTAAAGTCCTAAAACGAGCTCAAAAAACAGATGGACAGCGTGGATTTCTCACAAACATTGTGGTGGCCCCACCTAGGTTTAGAGCACAGAAACTTCCTAGGAAAGGCCTCATATTGACATGCGGAACATCCCATCTGCTTGCCTGGCTTATGTCACACATTAGGCTGAAGTTTGGATAGTAAGTTAGCTACGTTGCGTGGTTGAAATGGTAAACTGAGTGAAGGTAACCCCATTTCAATATTATGGTCTCGCTGTCAATAGCGGCAATGGGCCGGAAGTTTTGAATGAGGATAATGTGTTTTCAGTTCCTCCCAATGAGAACAACCATATGAAATATTGTATCTTCCTCGTCTTTGAAATTTTGTGTCTTCCTCCTCTCTTGGGCTTGTCCTAATCTCAAAATTGATGGATGGAGTGGATTTCTCTTGTGACTCCGTATAGTGAGGTCATGAAAGTGTTGTATATCTATACCTTTCTTTTATTTTCCCAGATCCTTCTAGGATGTGGGCTGAAAATTGAAGCAGATACAAATCTGAATGAACTAGAGCATAAGAGACTAGCAATTGAACACTTACTCTGAAAAAATTTTCTAGGGCCCACTGTAATGTTTATTTGCCTTCTAACGTATTGATAAGGTCAAACTAATCTAAATGAAAGGAAAGTACAAAAATCAGCTTGATCCAAAAATATTATGGCTTATTGGAAGTTTTTAATGGTCAATTACCATTGTTACCATAGTTTCTGTGTGGTAGGGTCCACTTGAGTTGCGATTTGGATCTGCTTTGTTTTGGGCCAACCCTAGGAAAATGGATACAATACATAAATAAAGGTGGGTCCCACAGTCATAACCTTTTTTTTTTTCTTTTTTTTGTTTGGCCCCTTAACTCGCACACCCGACTGAATCCACCTTAAACCGTAGACCCTAAGTCAGAAAGCTTTGATAGTTTGGCAGAGCACAGATGCTTTAAAGATTGAATAGGTGGCATAAACGTAACTCACTCCTACCGTCCAAATAGCGGACCCCAATTCGAATAGGTCATAAACTAGGCAAGGGACTATCTACGGACGGTTAAAATGAAAAGCACTCAGCAGTCCATACTCAAAAAACTAATCTCCATTGATCTGAGCAACATACGGTCGGCCTCACTATTTGGACGGTTGGATTTGAATTAATTATTTTCCAGCGTACAACAGTGGAGTGCATAAGTATGAAGTATCCCATCTAACAGAAAATAAAAAATCTAGGCCTTCTACGATTTTATTATTATTTTCAAACCACATCTGCCGTCCGCTGACATGCTTTCAAATAATTTTCTATTTACAATGGTACCCTATGTTACTAAAACGGTGGCAGACAACATCTTTGTCTTCTTGCTCCAATTTAACCCTAAAGCTCCACTTGAATTACAAAAATGTCCTTACAGTTCTAAAATGATAATTATTTTGACGCTGGCGGAGCATGGCTCAACGCATGCAATCACTCATAGATGGCTCAAGCGTCATATATTAATTTAAGTTAAATCAATTAAATTATGGAACGCCCGCAATGTCACATTACTAAAGCCAGATTCGTTGAACAATCCTAACCATCCATGCATGCAAACTTTTTTATTGGAATAGGATCGTTAGATTTTTATTTTATTTTTTCACCATTTAATACATGTTCGAAAGTATGATATTTAGATTAGGTCTTTTATTCATGATATATCTAAATTGAGACCATAATTTGGACAACTTAATTTGCATTAAAGGCCAATTTGAATTCTAGATATCTTTAGTAAAAGAAATCACAACCAAAATTTCTATAATTTTGTTATGTTTGATTGTGAGGAATTTAAGGCATGGATATGAAAGTTGTAATGATTATGCATGATTACTTTCATTTTTATCCTATGAAGTAAGATTTCAAATTTAGGACCCTTTGTGTAGTGAAATTAAAAATTTTATATTCATTAGAGAATAGCCATCTTATTTCTTATGCGATTGAATCTTAACTATGGATAAGTCTAATGACTGCTTTGTAAAATTCATTTACCTAAATATCCATTATTATTTTACCAAAGACATTTTTAAAAAAGAATTCCAAAACATTTCCAACATAACGAAAAAAGATTTTATTATCACTCGAGAACTAATATTTTTACCATAGAATTGTCTTAGCAAAATTGGCCCTAAATGTAAAATATTTCTGTTGATGCATAAATTTGGATGTCCTCCTTAGACCACTCGATACCTATAAAAGAAAATAAAGATAGAGACCCTGGCTACAGCAGAGGACTCTCTGATGCCAAAGTCAAATAGGTCTAGCAGAACGTAAGGTTATTGGATGTGTTTTTTAGGTTTTATTGTGCTTACCTTTCACCGTTAGAGATGCTCTTATTTATAGTTGAAGAGGGGGTGGTGGCTTAGAGGACAATTTTCATGTTTAGTAGGGGCGTATTGTAGAATGATTTATTGTAACGCCTCGGAAAAATCCGTATAAAGGCCCAAGTACCACCTCAAGCAGAAATCACTCAGAACTGAATCCTTTAGAAATTAGACGAAATTAACTAAGTGTTAAACTAGATTATCTGTGAAATTAACTTGAACCACTTTAAATACGAACTGCAAGACCCAAATTGGTAGAATCATTAACGCTACATTACCCTATAATCTAGGATAAATCTCCAAACTCAGTTGCTCTCGGGAGCATATTGAAGCTTCGTATCGGACCTAGACCGCGCGTCGAAAGTCTGATTACTGAGAAACCAAACGGTTAGGACCACCTTACTGGGCTTGACAAGCATCTTGGAAATAAAGTCTTGATAATATCCAGAAACGCACAACTTGAACCTGGAGCGAAGTGTGTGAGAAATGCGAATACCATTAGAAATTGAACTCAGATTTAAGTGATTTAGGTCGTTCGCTTGTGGGCCAAATCTAAGCTTCCAGAATGTCAGAATCTGAGCCAAATACACCCTCGAATCAAGAAAATTTCCCAGCACAGGTCAGTGTACTTGTGGCCCTGATCGAGGGATGATGACCGTTGAACTGAAACTGGTCCGCCACGGTCGATCTACAAATCCGATCGGACTGAAAACTTAACTCGACCTAGATCCAATGTCAAGGAGCTTAAGTCCGACCGCATGCAGAAAAGGGGCCACCAGAAGTGCTCTGCTGGATCAAATCAGCCACTATTTGACTATAACTTAAGTATACCCTAGCCCTGGGCCATTCCCATCAGTTCTGGGCCTATATAAGGGCCTTAATCTCTCTCTCTCTCCCTTCACATACGAATTTACAAACCCTAAAGAGAGAAGAGAGAAGAAAGAGAAGGAAAGAGAGAGAAAGTGAGAGAGAAAGTTGGAGTTCATTCCTTGGATTCAATCCCATCACTCCACGGCCTGAATTAGCCTTTCTGAATCGCTATCTCGACGATTTCGACTCCGTTCTTGAGTAAGAAATCCTAACCCCAATCTGTTTTAGGGTTTCAAAAAGTGTAAGTGATGAAATAGCTAACCTATTTCATGATATAGGTGGTCGTCGTGCCGTAGACAAAGACGGCCTACAAACTGAGTTCGAAACTTGTTTATTGACGAAAGGTGCGAACTATAAATGTTTAGGTTATGGTTTTCAAGGCTTTCAATGTCAGAAATGATTTATGACTGACTTGATTGCTATCACATATGCTTAGATACGATGTTTCCCATATATTACATATATATATGAACTATGTTGAAATATATGCATTCCATGTGTTTGTTGAAATGTTTGTATGGGTATGGAATTATGATTTGTGCTTGCCATGATTTATGTTTGAGGATACATGTAACGCCCTGAAAATCGGGGGTCGAACATAAACTCAACTCCCGAGTTCCAGAACATCACTTATGCAACAAAATGAATGATGATTGAATGTTGACTGTATTCGTGCATTGAACATGAGTGAGATTAAGCCAAAACAGCATATCATACTCCAGAGACAGTTAAATTTGCAAGCGGAAGACTGTGATAGATAGATAAAATATATAACTTATGATGAGTCTCCAGAGTGTGATAACATTACCAGGTTAAATAAATACAAGTGCAGTTCTAAAATGTACCAAATGTGAGGAAGTGTAATGCCTCCTATCCCATGTACCATAGCCCCGTCAATACAATATCAGGTCTTCATTGACCTGCCAGAGAGATACAGATAGGAGAATTCCTCCTATCATCATAGAAGTAGTCCGGCTCTGCTTCACAAGCATCGCCACCACCCGAAACTCAACAAATCTGGTTGGTGTGTACAACACCGTCCCGTAACGTGGGAGTGAGTGATCAACTCAGTGGAACAGTAAAGCATAGGTTAACATGTTATCAATTCAATCAAGCAGTAATGATAAAGCAGTACAAATCAAACAAGTTTAACTACTCTTATTACATGCAAGAATGAAATGACATGATGTTGTATGCCCTTGTCAAACCACCCTCAAGCGACATCATCTTACGTTCGCGAATGCTTACTCCCTCAGTGCGCCACATCTACAAAGCACATGCGGTGCGATGATGCTCATGATTACCAAGTTATTATTAGTCCATTTCAAACAGCAGTATTGGAAAACTAAGGTACCTCCCTTGTATCATTCCCAAACATGATCCATTCTAGGGTCGTCAATCCTAGTTAATCTCATACGACATTATGGTTTGAGAGGCTTAGCGAAGGTATCACAAAGGGCTCGTCACCCGTCAGCACGGATACAGATCTCACCGTATGCGGCTCAATTGCTGACTGTCAGCTCGAGTACAGGTCTCACCGTACTCGACTCAATCACTAGCGTCAGCTCGAGTACAGGTCTCACCGTACTCGGCTCCACTCATACTCTAGTTGCTGTGAAAGACTCGTCACCAATCACAGACCCTTGGAGTATACTCGAAGATACTACGGAAGACTCGTCACCCGTCAGCACGAGTACAGGTCTCACCGTACTCGACTCTCGCCGTAAGTATCGACAGCTCGAATACAGTGTCCCATACCACCATATTCGGCTCACGAGTTGGTTGCGCAATGGTCACTACGGGGAGGCACATGGCCCCAGCGTAGGCCGACGGCTCGACCACGGTGTCCCATACCACCATGCCCGGCTCATGCGTCTTAGCGAATCGAGGTACCATGGTTAAAAGGGGGTTTCACTGGTAAGTTTGGTACCCTAGGTTCAAGCAGTAGCGTCCAAACAGGTGAACATGCATAAGGCAGATCGGGTTACTTGACGAGCTCGACTAGCACGATCGCCCGTTGAGCTGCACGACATGAAGTGCATAAACAACTTCGTGTGGCCTAGCCACTGCCGACAGGCAACGCACGACTCGAGTTCGTCGAACACATCCCACGTGGCAAATGAATCTCAGCCACGAGTTCAATCTCGTTACCGATTGCCTGGGCCATAATCATAGCCCCAAACACAATCAGTTGTAGATAGACAAAGCAGTAATTGATCAAGATTCAACTCATACAGTCAAGGTCTGGTATTATCCGTTTAGGGCTGTCAGGGCTGTTGCACGCACTCGTTGCTCCGCTCCCCCATCACCCATGACGGATCATACAACGTAAATATAAATTTAAACATATGCATTACATAGTTAAAATCATAAAGCAGTTGAGCATGTTATGAATCACAACACAAGCATGTGTTTGTACATGTTCAATTCCTAATCACCCAACTATCAAAGGAGATCATACACATAGTTAAAAGAGGTTGAGAATCATATCTCAACACCCTTATACTTTAAAATTTGCTAACTACTACTCATTCAGACATTTCAAGAAACACTTAAACAAACATACATCAACATACACGACATATGTCGATCACATAGGCATTAGGCCAAATCCTTTCACTAGGGAGTTGCCCCAATCATAACACGCGTACACCCACGATGGATAGTCATGGCAAGCAGGAATCCAAGTTCCATATCCATTCAGTCATTTCCACAAACACTTGGGCCACACATTTTAGCATATATAGTGTATATTGGCCGTGGCGTGACTTAGGGCAAATCCTTTCGTCAAAGGGGTATCGCCAATACATCAATCATGAATCCATGACAATTAGTCATGGCGAGCACGAATGAGAATTCTATACTCATTCAGCCATTTCCACAAACACTTAGAATACACTATTACAACATACATGGTGTATGTTAGTAAAACATGTATTAGGGTTATCCTTTAGCCAAACGAGTATTTTATCCATGTATACCATAATCATACAACAAATAATCATGACAATTACATTTCCAAAACTTACACAAATACGGTATTTCTAGAATACACAATTTCAACATACGTAGCATTTACAAGTGAACATGTATTACGGCGATTCCTTTCGCCAAACTAGTATTTTATCCATATATAGTATAATCATACATTAAATAAACATGTCAAACATTTCTCCAAAAAAAATACGTATACGGTATTTCTACGTATACCTAGAGTATGTGAAATTCCATATTCTACAACGTTAATCGAAACAGGAAACGGAAAGCACTTTGTACATGTGCAATTGCATGAAGATCATGAATCTATCATTATCTGACATTGAGAGCGTTGAAAACCCTAACCTATACACCTAAAGTCCGCACCTTTTGTCGTAGAATCGCAACGGAATCGATAGGTTTGCTAAGCTTCCATATTCGGCAGTTTGGCAACCTATAGAACGAAATAGGTTAGCTATTTCATAACCTACAACCACCCAAGCCCCAAATCAGATTAGGGTTAGGGTTTCTTACCTAGAAACGGGGCTGGAATCGCCGGAAAAGCGATGAGAACGATGCGGTGGAGCATGGATAGCAGCAGGAAGGACGGCAGGGAGATTCTCCCACTTCTCCCTCACTTTCTCTCTCTTTTCCCTCTCTCAAATCCCAAATTCGTATGGCTGCCATGAGAGAGGGTTTAAGGTCTTTATATAGTCTCAAAACTCACCGAAATAGACTCCTGTTCAAGGGTTACTGCTAATATTGGTATTTCGTCACTTTTCCAGCTCAAAAGAGAGGTTCTGGTGGCCCTCCTTGAGTCAAACGTCAGACTTAAGCTCACCACACATGGATCTATGTGGGATTACATTTTCGACTCGATCGGATTCCCAGATCGCACGTGGCGGACCACTTTCAGTTCAACGGTCAGTGGGCCACGATCCGAAATTCCAAGTACATGTAAATGTTCCTGAAATTTTTCCTGACCCGAGGGTGTAATTTGGTCTGATTCTGACGGTCTGGTTGCTTAATACTGATGCGCAAGCGAATGGTGCCAGATCACTATTCCTGATATTTATTTTGGAATGGGAATAGTGTTTTTCACACTCCCTCGCTCCGGATCCAAACGAATGGTCGTGGGACATCGGCTGGACCTGATTTTCGAGATGATTGTCAAGCCCAGTGAGGCGGTCCTAGTTCCTTAACTTCGTGTTAATCGGACTTCCGAGTGTGGCCTAGACCTAATACGAAGTTTCATTTCATTCCCGAGAGCAGCCGGGAAATGAATTTGGTTCTAAACTTTAGGGTAACCTAGAGTCACTGATTTTGCAAGTTTTGGGTCTTGCAGATCGTATTTAAAGCGATCCCAACGGATTTCATGGCTAATCGAGTTTTGCACTTAGTTAACTTTGTTAAATTTCTAAAGGATTTAATCCTAATTGTTTTCTGGTTGAGATGGTACTTAGGCCTTTGTAGTTTGTATATAAAGTGATCCAAGTTTTACTACTTAGCTAGTTTAAGTTAGTGTCTAGGGCGAAAGTGCTTTGAAAAATTGAAAGCATAAGGTAGTGAAGGGTGGGATTTGTGAAGAAAATGGTTTAAAGAGCAATTTTGACTGTGGGATTGAGTTTTGACAAGTTGATAAGGTCTTAGGATCAACCCATTACCCTAGGACGTCTAATCCCAGGTTGGAAAAAATCCGGGATGTTACAATACATGATGGTTGTACGTGTAGTAAGTCCCTTGTGGAAGGATTTGCTACGATATGCACTTTAACTAATTTATTACATGTATGTAATATGTGTAATCTAAGTGTTTGGTAAATTGCCTGAATGAGAAAATGCTTAATGTGATGTACCTAATGAGGGTGTTGAGATAGGATTCTTAATCCCCTTATACATAGTTAGAGTGTCCTTTATGTAACCTATCTTAATACTATGTGATTTACTGTTCAAATGCCTATGCATGCTAACATGTACACTATGTGTTCGTTGAAATGCTCAAATGAGATTTATATTTGATCTTAGTTGTCACATGCTATCTTTGGCTGGTACATGCATATACAATTGCTTGGAGTGTGTTTGGGGCTACGACATAGTCCAGGCGATCGGTAATGATTTCCGAGTTAGTGGCTGAGGTTGTTTCGTCACACAAGACGTGTTCGATGAATCTGAGCCGTACTTTAGTTGTCGACAATGGTTAGGCCACACAGAATGCTTAAGCACTTTATGTCAATCAACTCGATGTACGCTCGTACCAGTCGAGCTTGTCAAGTAACCCGATTGACCCGATGTATGTTCACCGTGTATGGACGCTACTGCTTGAACCTAAGGTACCAAACTCACTAGTGGAAATTCTGTTTAACCTTGGTACCTCGATCCACTAAGACTCTAAGCCGGACATGGTGGTATGGGACACCACGGTTGAGTTGTCGGCCTACGCCGGGGTGACGAACTCACCCGTAGTGACCAGTGAGCAACCTAAGCTCGTGAGCCGAATACGGTGGTATGGGACACTATATTCGAGTTATCGGCCTATGACTAGGTGACGAGTCATTCGTAGTGACCTCGAGCATAATCTGAAACTGCGTTGAGGTGACGAGCCTTTCCGTAGCAACTAGAGTATAAGCTAGGCCTGCATTGATGTGTCGAGCCCTTTGTAGTGACCTGGAACCGCAACATCGTATGAGACTAGATAAGACTGACGACCCTAGAATGGATCATTGTTTGGAAAATGATATAAGGGAGGTACCTTAGCTTCCCAATCCTACTTATGAAAATATCTAATAAGAACTCGGTAATCACGTTCATGCACTACATTGCATGTGGCTTTGGCGTTGGTGTTGAGCACAGAAGAAGGGGTGCATGCCGCAACCGTAACAGGAAGATCGAAGAGGGAGTGCAAGCGAGGGCATGCATCATTAATACATGTCATGTTTGCATTAACCAGAGTCTTAGGGATGTTTGATTGTATTGCTTTATCATTACTTCTTAATTGAATTGATAACATGCTAACCTTTGCTTCATAACTCCACTGAGTTGATCACTCACTCCCACATTCTGGGACAGTGTTTTAAATACCAACCAAACCCTATTGTAGTTACGGATGATGGCGATGCTTACGAAACAGAGCCGGACTTTTATGATGACGATGAGGAATTCTCCTACATGCAGTTATCAGGCAGGTATATATAGACCGTGTTCTGATCGACGGGGCTTACAGGGTTGCTAATTAGATGACATTACACATTTTGTATATTTTGAAATTTTACATGTAATTAATTGACCTGGTAACATGATCATACTCAGGAGACCTACAATCACTTATATGCTCTATATATACTTATCACAGTCTTCCGCTTGCGAAATTCAACTGTCTCTGGAGTATGATATGTTGTTTTAGTATAATCTCATTCATGTTTAATGTACTAATACGGACAACATTCAATCAACATTATCTATGTTGCATAAGTGATGTTTTGGAAGTCGGGTGTCACGCCCCAAACTCGGAAACCGGGCTTACAAAATTTCCAATCACCGAATCCGGCGCCGACAGCCTCCGTAGAACCCCATTCTCAGCTCCCAGCGCCCATACGCCAGGTTCCGATCCTGGGATGCTACAAGGAGGATTTTTCAACATCCGTTTAATTTGTAATAAGCATAACCAAAGGCATAACCCACAAACAACAACCAAAAACTCCATCACATTTCCACTATGATCAAAAACTTTACAAGTACAATGAGCATAAAGGGAAATACAATGAGAATGGACAAAAAGCTCTAAAAGATCTACTCTGCGCTCCTGCCTCAACGCTGCTGCGTCCTCACGTCATCTGCACGCAACGGTCGTGCATAAGCTTATAGAAAGCTTAGAGGGTGGTGAAAGTGTGTGCGCAAGGTAGTAATGCAGTATGCAGTATCAGAGTAATGCGAAACATGCTGGTGAATCCATGAATACCATTAGCCGTACTGAGGCTATGCGATGCAAGGCATGAATGATGTCGGCCGTACCAAGGCTATGCGATGCAAGCCATGAATGATGTCAGCCGTACCAAGGCTATGCGATGCAAGATGCAAGTCAAGCATACAAATCCTCATCTAAGTCCACATATCAGTACAGCTCAAAATCTGGGATATAACCGGGGTCTAGTACACTCTAAATCAGACTGCCGCCCCATCGCGCGCAATAAGGTAAGTGGAAGAGACCTCACTACCCGCCTGCCAATATCGGGCTCGGCTCGTCGATAGCGGACCCATTCCTCGAGCTGGTCAGACTCAGCCTAGCATTGCCCCTCCTCTCGGGCGGGTAAGGTCGTACCCCGTTCCAACTGACCACGACACAGTGGAAAGCGCAGCCGTCTGGTAATCGACAATCGGTGCTCCGCACCCACTCGGTCTAGACGTTGGAGCAACCTCTTGGTACCATAAGGGTTTAGGGACTTTCACCCAGGGATATCTATAACACCCCATGTAGAACCAAATTTTCGGTATCCAATTCTGTCAACCACGATATGCCTGTGGAGGCTACTGCCCTGATGTCACTAGGGCGTACAGTAACCATATCACACAATGCGAATGCATGAATCACACTCTCCAGTCATACAGCAATCCTGCGCGTCTCGTGTGCTCATGTGGGGCAACACCGCCTAACCGGGAGCCCTTAAACAATCTGCCCGAAGGCATATGCTATGATCAGTCACTTCTCATACCAAGCATACATATGATGTGTATGATCATGAATCATGGGACTATACTAAATATGTTATATGGGATAGATGTTGTTCATAAGGAGATGGGCCTAGGCGGCCTACAAGTATGGGCCTAACAATGGGCCCTAGGGAGAATCATATAGTAGGAGGCCTTTTGGGGGAGTCCCCCAAGAACAAAACCGTGCGGGTTGTGCCCAGAGCGGACAATATCATATAGTGTGGGTGTGGGCTGTTACATCGGGAGTTTGAGCTTATGCTCGACTCCCGATTTTTAGGGCATTACAAGTTGGTATCAAAGCATGATTTGGATTAAACTGGACCTGGGTTATGGTCACACGACGCCCACTGATGTACTTTGACTTAGGAGGGTACGATAGAACGTAGAAACAGTTATAGGATTTCCATTTTCGTCGGACGTCGGATTCGACCGAAACTGACCTTCATAGTTCACTCCATAGGCCCCGTGGATCGTGTAAGATGATCCAAATCTCTTCTTAGTTCGTCCATCGATGAGTTTAGACGCCGATTCAGTCAATCCTGCATGCAAAACACGCCAAAGCGTGAATATTTGCAAGTGGGAGTGCGAATGTGTACCGAACCAATGCGGGGGGCCATACCGCTACTTAAAATGGGATCTAAGGTGGGTCTCATGACTTTTCGGCACCCCGGGGGGGTGTGGACCCTGTCCCCGTGCAAACCTATCGTCGGCGAGGCAGATGCCCAGCGGGGCCCCCTCCAGATCTGCGGGGCCCCGTCCAGCCAGGCAGCGCCCGGGCGGGGGCCTCCACCAGCCGACCGATCATGTGGGCCCCCACGCACGTGTGGGAACTCCCCTCCCACTCTAAAAACCCTCATTTGGGTTGTTTTTGCAAAAATCCAACCCCCTTTACTCCATATTCTTTCCCAAACCTCTTAAATCCTTCTTCCTCTCTAATCTATTACACCAACCCACCTTCCAAGCTTCAAATCTCCTTCTCCTTCATCACAACTCTCCCATTTGTCATTCCAAGTGCTTCAAACCCTACTACCTCTTTCAATTTCCTCTTAAATCTCCTTCCATACCTCTAGAACACCTTCTTTCCCCTATTTTTTACATCATTTCCGTCCTTCCTTCCCATTTGAGAACACAAACCCCTTTGTGTTTCTCAAAACTCTAATACCCACCAACCCATCTTGTTTTCATGGCTTTCTTTGCGGTGGTCACCGCCATCTTCTCCATCTCTACGCTCTTGTCTCTCATGACGAGGAAAAGAGCGCCCCTGTATGAGGTTGAGCCAAACCGACCACACCGTCCTACGAGGAGGGTGGACGCCGAAGCAAGTACTAGTGCCGAGCAAGAATGGAGGTCCAAGCGGGACCTCGATCCTCGGATTCTGTTGGAGAGATCGCTGCTACTGAACATCGGCCTTGGCAAGTTCCGCAACTGCAAGGTCATGTTTAAAGCGCACGTCGATGAGAAGTTATCTGGGACGTACCCAATCATCAACTTTCTCACGGATAATGGGTGGGGTCCCATATTCGAGGCAAAGGAGCCTGCAAGCGAGAACACTGTGCGCACCTTCTACGCCCTCATTCGGAACCCGTCGTTGAAGCCTCTTCAGTTTTCCATCCCTTTGAGAAGGGATCGGTGCATGCTAGCGAGGGGGATTGCGCTAGTGAGCGGGAGAAGAGACTCCGCAAGCGATTCCTCTGTGGCCAGGTCGAGCATTGGAGGCGGGGGACTGACCTCGCTTCATCCAAGATGACAGATGACTTCCGTCTACTCCACAACATATGCACGTTTAACGTGTATCCCCGACCGAGAAACCGCACCGAGTGCACGAGGTTCATGGTGGACTTCCTGTTTCGAGTCGGAAAGGGAGACAAAGTGTGTCTGCCCACTCTCATCCTGTCATAGATAGTTGAAGTGGCAAGGTCCAATAGGGAAAACACCACGTTGTCATTCGGCGAACTGGTTTGCAAGATCGCCCGCCAATACAGCTTCTGACTCCATATAGATGATGTCACCCCAACCAATGTTATTAGTGCAAGCACGCTTGACAGCATGGGGATTGGCGAAAGGCAACGCCGAGCCCGCCTTGGGAGGCAAAGTGACGATACAGAAGAAGAGAGTGTTGATGTCGAAGAGGAAAGTGACGAGATTGAAGAGAGCGAAGGTGAGGATCACAATGGCGATGAAGAAGGAGGAAATGGTGAGGAAGGCAGTGAAAATGAGAGCGGTGGTGGGGAGGAAGAACAGGCAAGGGAAGAAGAGGAGGCACAAGAGCTGGATGAGGCACCTCCTCCTGCCACACAGGTGCCTGATATGGATCGGGCTGCTTAAGAAGCCCGCTAGGCTCAAATTGAGGAGAGCCAAGCCACCCTACAACAGGAGGCCAAACAGGTCTGGGTCGAACTTGGACAGGCCCGAGCCAAGCTTGATGAGACCGAGGCCTTCGTGAAACAGAAATTCAAGAAGGTGTCTCGCACCTTGAGGGTCATCCTATATTGTCTGCAGGACAAGGGTGCACCTCCCCATCGCCAGACTCTGACGACTAGTCGTACATATGATCGTCTTTTAGTTTTTCTTGGTTGCTTGTTTTCTTGTTTCCATGAATAGCCTTGATAGGCTTAATGTGTGGTAGAGTAGTTTGTGGGTTTTAATGTGTGGGACTTTACTTAAATTAGATCACATGCATCTTCAGTCATGATCTATGTAATGTCGCATCTCATGTATTGTGACAATTTTGTTAAATGAAATGCATGAAGTTTCTTTGAGCTGTAATGTGAATGTTGTGTAGTTGGATTGTGTGTGGTATGTTAAATCTCACAGGTTGTACCCTATGTTATATTTAGAGAATGCCACCTAAGGCCACGCGGACCTCGGCACGTCTCTCACTGGGCGAATCATTTGACGGGGCACCTCCCCTAAGCGATAGCCACACAGCCCCCAGCTTGGGTCTGATTCACAAGACTATGCCAGATTCTCAGCCGGCCACTAGCCCCACCGCTGGGCCGACACCTATGACACCACCTGCGATACCACATGTTATACCATCGGTTCCTAAGCAGAACCTTATGTCTACCTCGACGCCTCACATACCACAGTCCACATGAGGAGATTGTGTGTCTACATGGAGTTCCCCTGGAGATTGTGTCGGACCGAGACACGCAATTCACATCTATCTTCTGGACTTGTATCCAGGAAGTAATAGGTGTGATGTTGAAGTTCAGTACCACGTTCCACCCACAGACTGACGGTAGAAAGAACGGGTAAATCAGGTGTTGGAAGATATGTTGCGAGCTTGTGTGTTGGATTTCAAGGACGGCTGGGATGACTGTCTTCCTTATACAGAGTTCGCCTATAACAACAGCTTTCAGGCGAGCATTGGCATGGCTCCCTATGAGGCCTTGTATGGGCGCCCCTGTCGGGCACCACATTGCTGGGCAGAGGTTGGTGAGAAGAGTCTGATTGGCCCAGAGTTAGTTCAGGCGACTTCAGAGAAGATCAACATTATCAGGCGTCGAATTTTGGCAGCACAGAGCGGACAGAAGAGCTACGCCGATACGCGGCGGCGACAACTAGAGTTCGAGGTCGGGGACCACGTATTCCTAAAGGTTTTCCCGATGAAGGGAGCCCTCCGGTTTGGAAAGAAGGGGAAGCTCACGCCAAGATTTATTGGTCCATTCCAGATACTAGACAGAGTGGGCATGGTCGCGTACCGCCTTGCTTTGCCCACACCACTCAGGGGCGTGCACAACGTATCTCATGTATCCATGCTGAAGAAATACGTTCTCAATCCTTCCCACATTATTAGATGGGAGCAGGTACAGTTGAGTGAAGATGTTACTTATATACTGCGATAGACGCGTACTCTAGATAGGAAGGAGCAGGTGTTGCATAGTAAAGTTATCCCACTTTTGAAAGTGTTGTGGACGCACCACACTGAAGAAGAGGCTACGTGGGAAACAGAAGTTGAAGTTCGAAAGAACTACCCATAGATTCTCAAAGAGTACGAAAAGGTACTAATTTTGAGGATGAAATTTTTCTTTAAGGGGGGTAGATTGTAACGCCTCGGAAAAATCCGTACAAAGGCCCAAGTACCACCTCAGGCAGAAATCACTTAGAACCGAATCATTTAGAAATTAGATGAAATTAACTAAGTGTTAAACTAGATTAGATATGAAATTAGCTTGAACCACTTTAAATACGAACTGCAAGACCCAAATTGGTAGAATCATTAACGCTACATTACCCTATAATCTAGGATCAATCTCAAAACCCAGTTGCTCTCGGGAGCACATTGAAGCTTCATATCGGACCTGGACCGCACGTCGAAAGTCCGATCACTGCGAAACCAAACGATTAGGACCGCCTTACTGGGCTTGACAAGCACCTCAGAAATCAAGTCTTGATAGTATCCAGAAATGCACAACTTAAGCCCAGAGTGAAGTGTGTGAGAAAGGTGAATACCTATAGAAATTGAACTCAGATTTAAGTGATTTAGGCCGTTCGCTTGCGGGCCAAATCTAAGCTTCCAGACCGTTTGAATCTAACCCAAATACACCCTCGGATCAGGAAAATTTTTCAGCACAGGTCAGTGTACTTGTGGCCCTGATCGAGTAACGATGACGGTTGAACTGAAATTGGTCCGCCACGGTCGATCTACAAATCCGATCGGACTGAAAACTTAATTCGACCTAGATCCAATGTTAGGGAGCTTAAGTCCAACCACATGCAAAAAAGGGACCACTAGAACTGCTCTGTTGGATCAAATCAGCCACTATTTGACTAAAACGTAAGGTTATTGGATGTGTTTTCTAGGTTTTATTGTGTTTACCTTTCACCATTAGAGATGCTCTTATTTATAGTTGAAGAGGGGATGGTGGTTTAGAGGACGATTTTCATGTTTAGTAGGGGTGAATTGTAGAATGATTTATTGTAACGCCTCGAAATAATCCGTATAAAGGCCCGAGTACCACCTCAGGCAGAAATCACTCAGAACCGAATCCTTTAGAAATTAGACGAAATTAACTAAGTGCTAAACTAGATTATCTGTGAAATTAACTTGAACCACTTTAAATACGAATTGCAAGACCTAAAATTGGTAGAATCATTAACGCTACATTACCCTATAATCTAGGATCAATCTCAAAACTCAGTTGCTCTCGGGAGCACATTGAAGCTTCGTATCGGACCTAAACCGCACGTCGAAAGTCCGATTACTGAGAAACCAAACAGTTAAGACCGCCTTACTGGGCTTGACAAGTATCTCGGAAATCAAGTCTTGATAATATCCAGAAACGCACAACTTGAGCCTGGAGCGAAGTGTGTGAGAAACGCGAATACCATTAGAAATTGAACTCAGATTTAAGTGATTTAGGTCGTTCGCTTGCAGGCCAAATCTAAGCTTCCAGAACGTCAGAATCTGACCCAAATACACCCTCGGATCAAGAAAATTTCCCAGCACAGGTCAGTGTACTTGTGGCCCTAATCGAGCAACGATGACCGTTGAACTGAAACTGGTCCACCACGGTCGATCTACAAATCCGATCGGACTGAAAACTTAACTAGACCGAGATCCAATGTCAAGGAGCTTAAGTCCGACCGCATACAAAAAAGGAGACACCAGAAGTGCTCTGTTAGATCAAATCAGCCACTATTTGACTATAACCTAAGTATACCCTGGCCCTAGGGCCATTCCCATCAGTTCTGGGCCTATATAAGGGCCTTAAACCCTCTCTCTCCCTTCACATACGAATTTACAAACCCTAAAGAGAGAAGAAAGATAAGGAAAGAGAGAGAAAGCGAGAGAGAGACTTGGAGTTCGTTCATGGCATTCAATCTCATCACTCCACAGGCTGAATCAGCCTTTCTGAATCACTATCCCAATGATTTCGACTCCGTTCTTGGGTAAGAAATCCTAACCCTAATCTGTTTTAGGGTTTCAAAAAGTGTAATTGATGAAATAGGTAACCTATTTCATGTTATAGGTGGCCGTCGTGCCGTAGACAAAGACTTGGCTTACAAACTGAGTTTGATACTTGTTTATCGGCGAAAGGTGCAGACTATAAATGTTTAGGTTATGGTTTTCAAGGTTTTCAATGTCAGAAATGATTTATGACTGACTTGATTGCTATCACATATGCTTAGATACGATGTTTCCCGTATATTACATATATATATGAACTATGTTGAAATATATGCATTCCATGTGTTTGTTGAAATGTTTGCATGGGTATGGAATTATGATTTGTGCTTGCTATAATTTATGTTTGAGGATACATGATGGTTGTACATGTGGCAACTCCCATGTGGAAGGATTTGCTACGATATGCGTTTTAACTAATTTATTACATGTATATAATATGTGTAGTCTACGTGTTTAGTAAATTGCCTGAATGAGAAAATGCTTGATGTGATGTACCTAATGAGGGTGTTGAGATAGGATTCTCAATCTCCTTATACATAGTTAGAGTTTCCTTTATGTAACCTATCTTACTACTATGTGATTTACTGTTGAAATGCCTATGTATGCTAACATGTACACTATGTATTCGTTGAAATGCTCAAATGAGATTTATATTTGATCTTAGTTGTCACATGCTATCTTTGGTTGCTACATACGTATAAATTTACTTGGAGTGTGTTTGGGGCTACGACGTATTCCAAGCGATCGGTAATGATTTCCGAGTTAGTGGCTGAGGTTGTTTCACCACACAGGACATGTTCGATGAATCCGAGCCATACTTTGGTTGTTGACAGTGGTTAGGCCACACAGAGTGCTTAAACACTTCATGTCGATCAACTCGATGTATGCTCGTACCAGTCAAGCTCGTCAAGTAACTCGATTGACCCGATGTATGTTCACCATGTATGGATGCTACTGCTTGAACTTAAGGTACCAAACTCACTAGTGAAAATCTCGTTTAACCTTGGTACCTCGATCCGCTAAGACTCACGAGCCGGACATGGTGGTATGGGACACCATGGTCGAGCTGTCGGCCTACGCCGGGGTGACGAGCCCACCTGTAGTAACCAGTGAGCAACCTAAGCTAGTGAGCCGAATACGGTGGTATGGGACACTGTATTCGAGCTGTCTGCCTACGACTAGGTGACGAGTCATTCGTTATGACCTCGAGCATACTCTGAGACTATTTTGAGGCGACGAGCCTTTCCGTAGCAACTAGAGTATAAGTTAGGCCTGCATTGAGGTGACGAGCCCTTTGTAGTGACCTGAAACTGCAACATCGTATGTGACTAGCTAGGACTGACGACCCTAGAATGGATCATTGTTTGGGAAATGATATAAGGGAGGTACCTTAGCTTCCCAATCCTACTGTATGAAAATGTCTAATAAGAACTCGATAATCCCGTTCATGCACCACATTGCATGTGCCTTTGGCGTTGGTGTTGAGCACAGAGGAAGGGTTGCATGCTGCGACCGTAAGAGGAAGATCGTAGAGGGAGTGCAGGCGAGGGCATGCATCATTAATACATATCATGTTTGCATTAACCAGAGTACTTAGGGATGTTTGATTGTATTGCTTTATCATTACTGCTTGATTTAATTGATAACATGTTAACATTTGCTTTATAATTCCACTGAGTTGATCACTCACTCCCACATTTTGGGACGGTGTTTTAAACACCAACCAGACCCTATTGTAGTTGCAGATGATAGCGATGCTTACGAAGCAAAGCCAGACTTTTATGATGACGAGGAGGAATTCTCCTACATGCAGTTATCAGGCGGGTCTATGTAGACCGTGTTCTGATTGACGGGGCTTACAGGGTTGCTGATTAGATGACATTACACATTTTGTATATTTTAAAATTTTACATGTAATTAATTGACCTGGTAACATGATCATACTCAGGAGACCTACAATCACTTATATGCTCTATATATACTTATCACCGTCTTCCTCTTGCGAAATTCAATTGTCTCTGGAGTATGATATGTTGTTTTAGTATAATCTCATTCATGTTTACTGCACTAATACGGACAACATTCAATCATCATTATCTATGTTGTATAAGTGATGTTTTGGAACTCGGGAGTTTGAGCTTATGCTCAACCCCCGATTTTCAGGGCGTTACATTTATATCCCGAACATGTTGCAGGTATCTCCCGAGATCCTCGGCTGAGATCTTGGGCAGATCCGTGTCGCAGTTATCTTCCGCGATATTCGGCTGAGATCCCGAACAGATCTCTTCGATAAGACCTCAATAGTCAAAATCAGAGAAGATATGTAGTAGGAGGTTGAGCTCGAGAGTCTGACATAGCCTATAGGGTCATTCCAAACGGTAGCCTGCTGACCTGGATTCTCTAGCGAGCTATGGTTGAGTTTTCCCTTGGCATTGGTTAGATTACCGACCTACTGACCTAGACCCACCAACCTACCCTCGAGGGTCGTGTTAGATGACTGAGACCAAGCTCTTTCCCTTAGTAGAATATAGACGAGATATGGGGGATGACCATCCTCTTCATTTTGTCGTACGGTGCAGGGCTTCTGTGAGTATGAAAGCTCAGAGTTTTACCTCGTACAGGGTCGCACCTCGGGGGCCCTTGACAAGAGATGTTCCGAGCAACAACTCAAAAATGGATGGGATCATGGAGGAGTTCGAGGTCGTACAGCGAAGTATAACAGAAAGCTCTTTCGACCCTTAAGGAGCTCCTCGGTCACGACTGGCATTGGCTGATCTTGTGATGAGCACAGTTGTTTGAGCCGACCTCTTCTCCTCAGCCAATCCAGTTTTACCCATAACAATTTCTAAAATATTAGAATCCTTCTAAGAAAGTACATTGAAATCCTATGCAACATTATTGTGCGAAGCCCATAAAACCTCTAAAATGTTTGAAGCCTACTATATTGTATATGTGAAGTCCAATATGTGGTAGAGATTGTTGATTGTTGTCTTAAATCTGTAAATCAATGGGTTTGTCGATGATAGGTTCGATGCCATAGATAAAATACGGATTTTATCGAGTTGGTTGTTGGACACTTTAGGTGCCCTGTTCGATGTCATCGAAGGCTGGTCGATGCCATCGAAGGTTATTCGATGACATCGAAGGCCTGCTCGATGGCATTGGTAAAATTCAGGAAAATCATGTTTAGTCGTTGGAATGTTTTGGTCGTTAGTTCGATGCCATCTAAGTGGGTTCAATGCCCTCGACGGTCTGTCGATGCCATCGAATGTGCCATCAAATGAATGCACATAATTGCGTATTTACAGGATTTGTTTTTTATTTCGATTGTGATTCTCCTTAAGGCTATATATAGGGGCGAAATCAGGATTGTGGTGTATCTTAGAGCTTTCTAATTAGTTCCTAAGGTTTTCAAGGGATTATAAGGGGAGATTCGAGGCTCGTTCAAATTGGGTATTTTCTCTATCTCTTGTAATTTCTGCTTTCATAGTGATATATATCGCTTTGTGTCGTGGTTTTTTCGTGAAAGGGTTTTTCCACATTAAAATCGAAGTCTTTGTGATTAGTCTTGATTGTGCGATTGGAATACTTTGCTTGATTCATCTCCGTGTGCTTCCGCAGTCCCCAACAGAGATTTGAATTGGCTACAAACCAACATATAAAACAACCTACCTCTATAAGGTCCACCATGTTATATATGTAAATTTTACCTTGCTTATCTAGTGACACCCATTATTTAAATGATACATACAAAAGATAAGCTACAACAACAGAAAATTACCCCCAAAACCACTAAATTCACATTATGTGTGTTGCGCAGCACGCCAACAACGCAGTGAGCCTAGATCCAATCTCAGGCCTCACCCACAAACGATAAACAGGAAGAAATATAAACTAGAAACAGATCAAAGCAATCCAAAACAAACCACAAGACAAGATATACGTGGAAAAACCCCAATCTAGGGTAAAAAACCATGGATGCAAACTTCCACTATGAAGAACGAAGATTACAAGGCAATATATTAACCTCTCCCTTGGAAGTACAGAGAAAATGCCTTGCCCACATCTTAGAAATATTTCTCAATATTCACCTTAACCCTAGAATAGCCCTAGGGACCCCAATTTATAGTTTTGGCAACTTCCCTTTCGGCATCCCAGTTGCGAAAGGACCTGCAACACGAAATCCGCGAAACTCCTTTCCGCATCCCAGTTACGAAAGGACTTGCGACACGAAATCCGCGAAACTCCTTTACGCATCCCAGTTGCGAAAGGACTTGCGACACGAAATCCGCGCATGTGGCTCCACTTCTCAACAATGTGACCTACAAGAGTTTTTTTTTTCCTTTTTTTTTCTTTTAAGGAGAGAAGGAAATACACACACACACACACACACACACACACACACATAAGTAAAACAAAGAAAAAAAGCAGCAACAATATAGAGGTGCTAAGATGGGATATATTGATTCTATCCCACCAGAGGCACTAAGTATTTTATCGAGCTAATTTTGTATTTTCTCTCTTTATCTTAGTGAGTTGCACTTGATTAATGAGTTTGATGAAAGATGTACATTATAATAGCTAATACACAATTCCCATTTTCCCATGTGGTGTCTGCCCATTTGAGCTGTGGATTTTGTTGTTGTTGTTTGGTGGTAAGGCTTAACATAACTTAATGGGTGGTGTGGATTTTACATTTACAGCATAATGACTCCATAGACTTGGGTGTTTTACAATGAGGGTAAAATAGGTGTTATAGAGAATTTTGTTCCATGTGGTGGCCCTCCTCCAAAATGCTTTCCAAATTTCTCAATGTTATTCTTCTTTTTTTTTTTCCTTTTCTTTTTATATTTTTTTTCCTTGTTTTATTTAGCAATCTGACTTCTCTCTTAAAGACATATGAGTAACTCCTTATAGTTATGGTAACTTGATGTAGAGAGGGTGTGAAGGGATAAAAAGGAGATCACTATCTTCCTCAAGTGAATAAGACCTTGAATCCACAAGGCATAATGACTCTCGAATCCACAAGAGTTAAGAAAATTAGAAAATATTTTATTGAAATCTGTCTCTCGAAGCTTATGAAGCTTTAAATAATAAAATAAAATCCTAATTAAGAGTCCTAATGCAAATAAATTAAAACTATCCTAAAATAGTAAAACTTACTAAAAATATAAAGTTCTAATCCAACTAGGCAAGATGATTCCTTACATGATAAAAAGCAAACTCTAAGAAAACACTAAATACTGAAACTCTAAGAATAAAAAGTTACATATAACTTACAACTTACTGAAAATATTAAGCTTTTCGAAAAATGGAAGACTAGAGTAGGAATTTGTCATTTTCTCGCAAAATGGAATGATGCAACATGCCTATGGAGTTAGTTGACTTCAGAACAAAATTTCAATCGAAATTCATAAGTTGTGCGTCCCGTAACTCATTTCGGATCAAAAGTCATGATTGATTTGCTGTTTACACTTTGAACGACATTTTTTTTTCTCAATCCGAAATGAATTTCTCTAAGTCGAATGTGCCTGGAGTCCAATTACATTATGCTCCATATAAAGTTGAGCTCGTATTTAATGGATTACATCCGCTTTTGTCCGGACTTTTTTTTTGTTATTCTGGACGAGGAATAGATCTACAGCCCACTCTACATCATAACTCAAATTATTGAATAAAGGATACTCTAATCTATAATGCACCCATCAATACACTACACATGTGACATCAATGCTTGCATGATGTCCACCTTCACTTGATTTTGGACTAGCACATGGTATAAACGACTTGGATTGGATCTTTAAAAAAATTTCAATGGTTACATGCAATGTACACCCACGCGTCACACCTTTAGCTGCTAATCTTTAAGTATTAATACAACCTACAATCACATTTTATTGGAGTTGAGTGGCAGCTTTTAAAATGAGGAATGATTAAATTTTACTTTTTTACTTTTCCTTCTCAACGGTATTTGACGGGTTAAAGTCTTGATGGCCAGGAATGCGTGGAGAAAAATCAAATTCAAAATTTTCTTACAATGCACGTGACTGGTAGGTCCCACATCAAACATGACCTGGCCTTCCGCTCATCTTATGAGCCACCTCCTTCTAAGGAAATTGATAGTTTGAAAGAAGATAACTAACTACATATACTTAAACGTACATGTAGCCAGTGTTCGAGTTGTAGGTATCGCTACAAGTTTCGCTGGCCAGTGATAAAGATATAATATCGTTATCACCGATAATATCGCCGATAACCAGAAATGAGGGGAAAAAGAGGGAAACATAGGGAAAACGATGGAATTTTTTAGTGAAACTTCAAAACATGGCTAAATACATATATTTACATATTTAGGAATAAAAAATTGTGAAAAGAATACATTACATAATAAGTTTTCATTTAATGGGACCTAAAAAGCATGCGATGCCATAAAAAATCACTTTAATAGCAACCAAAATGAGTTTATATATTACAAATGCAGCTGGCATACAATAATTAAGACACGTAAAAGTAAATGAACTCAAAGAAAAAAAACAAATATATGATTCATCCAGAACTTTTGTGGCCCGTTAATCGTCAATCACCACTTTTTCCTTTGGTATCATCCACTTAGATAATTGGATGTGCTTTTTTTTGGATAATAAGCTAAAATCATTTGGTATCTACACTGTTAACTCATTTTGACAAATCATTTTATGGTATGGGCCAAAAAATGAAACGAATCCAAATCTTAGGTGGACCACACCACATGAAAAAGTCATCATTGAATCGCAACCATTAAAAAAATTACGGGGCCTACATAGGTTTTGGAGCAAGCTAATATTTATGTTTTCCCTTCATCCAGGTCTATTAGACCTTATGAACAAATTGGATGGAAAATAAACATCATGATGGGCCCCAAGAAAGCTTCAACGGTGGATATCATTCCCACCACAACTTCCTGTGGTGTGGACCACTTGAGCCTCATATCTGGCTACATTTTGGGTTCATTCTCTAGAATAACATATCAAAATGGATGGATGGTGTAGATAAAACAAATATATAATGATGGGCCTTACAGAGCCTTGACAGACCATCCATCTCTAGGCTCATGATCCGCGCCAACGCCGATTTTCCCCACAGCAGAGTTATCGTGAGAACTTTCTAAGAACTCATCATATGTGATGTGAGTCCAAAATCTGAATGGTCTAAGTGATGCAGCACTCCATGAAATTTCTATGGTGCAACTTTTGCTTTCATCTAAGACTTCAGTGGGCCATTATAAAAGAAAACAATTTTCTCCCTTAATTTGCCTCTTTCTTTGCAATGGCCCACCAGATTTTTAGATCAGGATAAAATTTGGTTCCTGGGAGTTTCATGGGATGCCACATCACATGAACAGTTTAGATTGGAGGCCCACTACACATGTGAAAAGATGCGTACGTGCCTCGTGTAGCCGTGCCCGATGAAAAAGGACACGGATTAATTGTATGACAGGTTGAGTAGCGAGACACGCTATGAAGGGACGTCACTAAGTTATGTGGATCCTATCATGATGTATGTGTTGTATCCACACCGTCCATCCATTTGTTGAGAACATTTTAGGGCATGATTCAAAGAATTAGGTAGATCCAAAACTATAATGGACCCCACCATGGAAAACAGTGGAGTGAGTTACACCCACCGTTGAAACCTTCCTAAGGTCGACCATGATGTTTATTTGAGATTCAATCTGTTCATAAGTTATCACAAATATTAAATAAGGTAAAACACAAATATCAGCTTCATTGAAAACTTTTGTGGCCATTAGAAATTTTTAATGGTGAGCGTCACTCTCTCCACTTTTTCTGTGGTGGGGTCCACTCGAGATTTATATCTGAATCATTATTTGGCTCATGACCTAAAATGGTCTCTCAAAATGGATGGACGGTGTGGATACAAAACATAGATCATGGTGGGACCCACAGAACTTGGTGACATCACTTCAGTAGCGAGTTGGCTACTCAACCCGTCAGTAGAACCTCCGCTCCCGATAAAAAAGGGCTTCGAACCCATTTTTCATCCAAGAGACCGTGAAACCCTGGATTCTCCCCCAAATCTCCGAATTTCTCTGGATTTTTTTATTTTTTTCGCATTTTCTTCCTAAATCAATTATGTTTTCAAGTAACAATCTAATAGAAGAAAGAAAAAAGGGAATCGAGATTTTCTTTACTGTAACCTATGAATGGCGAGTTTCGATTCAAATGGCCCACTAAATACAGCTTCCAATCAGGGCAATATATTCTACAGTTGCGGAAATCCACCTTATTGAAAGTTTCCCTCTCTCTTTGTATCTTTTTTTTTTTCCAATTTTTTCGATAGTATCGGTATCGTTGGACTACGATACCGATACTATCGGCCGATATTACGAACATGAGTGACAACTGGACTTTTCGCAAAAAATTGATAAAATCGTCGAAAAATCGACGATATTAGGAAGAGAAACGAAAAAAGGGAGTTTTGGTGTCGCAACTCTAGCGATACCGAAATTATCGGCGATAATTCGATAATATCGCCGATAATTTAAACACTGCATTTAGCCAACTTGCTGAATGTACCAGCCTAGCCTTAACTCTCATTAAGCCCCACCTAGGAAATGGCCCAGGTATCAAACATGTGTGCCAAGTTGGCACGTATGGGCTTTGACAGCCCAAACGAGTTAATCTAGTTCTCTCAATTTCCCATCCTACAAATTTCTCATAAGATTTTCAAATTTTGAGGTTTTTTTAAAGATGGTAACAAAAAAGTACATAAAAAGTGAAAATGTTTTGAAATATTTATTATAATTAATAAATAAATTTAAACTTTAAATTTTTACCATTTTTACTAGTTTAAAACGTACCAATAGTTTGAAAATCTGTATTGTTTGCCATATTTTAATAAATTGGGCCATATTTGTTCTATTGGCCAGGATAGATGGATGAGGCTCCCAGTAGGAAGCAATCTTGCTTATTATATGTATCTTATCCATACTATACAGATCATTTCAGGGCAATATCTTAATTGAATCATATCCAATGTTCAAGTGGGCCACTCCACTGGAAAATTAGGAATAATAATGTCCACAGTTGACACTAACCTAAGGTCTATAATATTTATTTGTCATCCAACCCGTTCATAAGACCACACAGACATGGATGAAGAGAAAACACAAATTTAAACTTGATCCAAAATTTTTGTACCCCAAAGAAGATTTCAACGGTTGGGGTTCAATTCGTACTATTTCTACTTAAGCTTTTGATATGCTTACTTCTTAAATCCTGCATTAAATAGATCGGCAGGATAGAAGACATATATCATGGATCCTCCCAGTAACTCAAATTAAAACCACCCACAATGATGGACCCACTGTAGAACCCAAAAATTACGGACGCCTATCTCCAGGTGGGAACCCATAGCTTTGAGTGCCACCGTGATGTATGGCTCTTATTCATTGTCCATTCACTTTTTTCCTATCAATTTTATGCTAGAAGCCCAAGAATGAGGCAGATACAAGCCTCAAGTGGACCACACCACAGGAAGCAGTAGTGATAATGATTCTCATTGTTGAAAATTTTCTAGGGCCCACGGTGATATTTATTTTCCATCTGACCTACTCATAAAGTTACATAGACCTAGATGAAGAGAAAACACAAATATTTAAGTCCATCTAAAACTTCTGTGGCCCCCGGGAAGTTTTCAACGGTAATAGTTTAATCTCCATTGTGTAGTCCACTCGAGCCATGGATCTGCCTCATTTTTGGATTTATATCCTAAAATGATACTAAAAAATGGATGGACGGTGTGGATAAGACCCATACATCACGGTGGCCACTCAAAGCTGCTGCCCGTTCCCAGCAGGAGATGGGCAGGGTAGGATGCAATCCGCGTCCAAAAATTACTAAGAAATCATGACGTTAGCTTATATATTGGTGCACTTGTACTTGATAGTAACGTTATCATAGAAAACGGGCTAAACTCAATGGTAGAATGTCCACTAATCACAGATCGAGGCTGTCTAATCAATCAGATTTTGATGAAAAAGACCAATCAATGGTAGTAGAATATCCACTAATCCCAGATTTACATGCCACGTGTCTACAAGGAATCCTTGTGTGTATCTATCCTAGCTACAGCGAACCCGTGTCCCTGCCTCAAAACCCAATGCAAGTGAAATTTTGGACACAACCCCGTTTCCTGCAAACTTGTTATTTCCATACAACAACGGCATATCGCATAGGTGGTCATGCCATGAAGATGACCTACAACAAAAATCAAGTTGATTCATTCATCGGGTCCGTCAGATGGCTTAAATCAATGGACAGATGGCCATCTAAGGATACATAGAGGTAGTAATGAATGGTTGGGGGCACACTGTTCCAATCAGTGGAAAAAACTGATGGTATGAGTAAACATACAAGTGTGGCCACAAAATGAGTGGATCAAGCTGAATTTCTAACCAAGTAAGATTGATAGGGTACCACATATTTTGTACTGTTCAAAATTTCAATAAACTTGCCGAAAAGACTAGGTTGTACGTGAAGGTTCACATGTAGTGCCTTTCTCTATGAGTAGCTGAAGAAGTAAAAGAGTAAAATATCCTTCCCTGACTTCGATTTTCAGATGAACAAAGAGACTATGGGGCTGATGTACTTAATCAAACATATAGCAATGAATGCTTGCAAGCAGATCATCAATTCAATGGGCCTAAAACTCACAAAAATCCAAAATGATAGGGTCCACTATTTCTCAGTGGTATAGCCTGCAAATGATGAATGGATGCGGTCACTCCGTGTGTAATTCCCCTTATTTGCATGAGTTAATCCACAGGGCTTACAAGAGAGATGGAAAAATCGTCATGCCCAGAGAATGGAGCCCGGCCCCTGGTTCCGATTTAGGTGTGATTCATGATATATATACGGTTACATATGACATTGTAAATAAGATATGAGAGCAATATGAAATTGAACTTTTATTTCATTTTCAAATACATACAAGTGTTTAGTTACATTATTAAATTTTTAAAAGAAAGACGAAGTTAAGTAGGATAAAACTTTTCCTCCTACTCAGCTAGCTAAGATTTCTTGAAAAAGATAAACAACGTCTAGAATGAGCTTTATACGTTTAGTGGGTACATCTCTACTCACAAGGTAAGATAAATTACAACATATACAATAAGCAAAATGTCTAAACATCTAACTATAGGTATCAAATATTAAGGCATGTTTGTTTTCCTATTTACCATTGTATATGGTGGTAAATGGGTAATTATAACCTATTTCTATTGTTCCGAAGAGATGAAATACAAAGGGTAATTATGCATCAATTTTCGGAATTTACTTTTTGAAAAATTGGGTGGGAATGACTGAGTGAAATTTGTGGATCTCACCATGATGTATATGATCGATCCACGCTATCTCTCTATTTTATTATAACATTTTAGGGTTTGTGCCAAAAAAAAATGAGGTAGATTATAAGCTCAAGTGGACCACACCACAGCAAACAAGGGGATATTGACATCCATCGTTGAAATGTGAAGCCATCCATGGGTCCCACACTGATTTGTTTATGTGATCCAACCTATTCATATGATCACACAGACACGGATGAAGGGAAAACATAAATATCAGCTGGATACAAAACTCCTATGGCCCATGAGAAGTTTTCAATGGTGTGTTTAATCCCCATGTTTCTTGTGTTGTGGTCCACTTGTACTTTGGATCTGCCTCTATTTTCAATTTATGCCCTAAAACGAGTTGTTACAATGAATGGACGGCTTGGATCAGACACATATATCATAATGGACCCTGCAAAATTTTAAATTTTTTCCTTGATATTAGTGTCAAGTCAAATCAAATGTCACTATGTATGGGTGGCTACCGTGTATTTCTGATGGGAAATAATAATTATTTATTTACTTTTATTTATAACTGTAAATAAGAAAACAAACACCCCCTTAAAGTCAGTAAAGTGGAATCATGAATGCGATACAAGTTTGAATGTGACGAGTATGAAAGTCACCTCTAACATAATTATCTCAATCGTAACTATCTCCATCTTAATAAGATAAACTATAACATATACTATAAGCTAGATGTATAAATGTGTAACCACATAATCAAATATTAGAATCATTAAAGTGCAATCATGGATGCAATATAAATATAAACGCGATGAGTTTAAGAGTCACCTCCAGCACAACCATCTCCATCATAACCATACGTTGTACATCGTATGCGAATAACAACTTCATTTCCTCGCATCAGATCTTTTTCTCTTTCGGATTCACCCTCCACTCGTACTCGACAGTAAGACATCATACGCGAACCTAACGATGAGTAACCCCACACTTCATGTAAGACTCGTATCCTAGCCTGTACTGTTCTATAGGCTTCCGCGATCCTCCCGGTCGAATTCCAGCGACCGGCGATCTGTTAATCGGCGTTTGCACGCGATCCTGAATCGTGTCTCGTATTCCAGAGTCGGCTCGACCCGAGACTTGTACCTTTGCGACCGCGCTGTCACCGCGGTTCTAACGCCGCGTATTACGTGCTGAGGTAGTACCCGAGCTAAGAGATGTGAGCCTGTGTTCAGTTTGAGGAAAACGCCACTCGTTACAAATACCGAGGGAATCTCTACGACACATCACATCAATCCATCATTTCACAAGTCAAGTACACCACCCATGCTCCATGCCACCTCACCCCTCACAAGTCAACTCTCTCTCTCCCCACCCATACCTTTTTTTTACAACATTTTCAAACTAACCCATACCTCCCCTTTCCCATCTCTTACAACAACCACACCTTATCAATCCATCCCATCCTCTCTCTCTCTCTCTCTCTCTCTCTCTCTCTCTCTCTCTCTCTCTCTCTCTCTCCAAGCAAACTCAAGAACTCCCAACGTCTAAGCTTTCCTCCATTTTTTCACCCACCATGAAGCTTCATACCCCATCATCCAACCTCTAAAATCCAATCTCAACCATTGATTCTTTCTCCTTGGAGCTAGATCACCCTCGTGTGGAAGGAGGAGGAGTAGTTTTGAAGGTGAGTGTCCTTGAATAAATCTTGATCTTTCATGTATGGGACAAGTGGGGCCCACTTGATGTATGTTTTGTATGAGAGGGAGGGCTCATAGTGGCGGAGCCCTCCATCGCTCACGTGTATCTCTCTCTCTCTCTCTCTCTCTCTCTCTCTCTCTCTCTCTATGTTGCGGCCCACCATGATGGATGGATTAGATCCACACCGTCAGATCAGGCGACCCACCTTACTGCTGGACGTTTTTGGGCAGACCCTATATGAAGGGAACCACAAAGATTAACTAGGTCCCAAGTTGGGTGGGCCACCTACGTGTGGACCCACCCCACGCATGTGTATCTGGACCGTCCATACAGTCAGCAGCTGTTAGCTGCATTGACGTCAGCAGCACAGTGGGCTACATGATGTTTTTTTTATACACACCGCCCGTTTATTTGAGAGGTGGGCCCACCCCACACGCGTGATACGTTGAGCAGGTGGGACCCACCTTGATGCATCTGTTTTATATCCACACCCATCCATCTGGACGGGTGGTGTGGGCCACCACGATGTATGTATATCCATCACCATCCGTCCTTATGGTAGGACGTGGGACCCACCCACACGTACAACACGTGTGGGGTGGGCCCTACCCTGATGACGTGTTGAACATCACACCGTCCAGCACCTCCTGGACGGTGATATGTGGCGTACACGGTGATGTATTTCCAATCCAGACCGTCCATCAATGGACGTCACCTCCACACCGTCCATCCGTTTTGAGGATAGTAGGGCCACCTTGATGAATATCCATCTGGACCGTCCAGATCAGGTGGGACCCACCTGATGAATGCATTTTATAATCCACAGCGTCCGTCCATCAAAGACGTCCAGAGCCTGGACGGTTTGATAGATATTATTTAATAATATATTATTATATTATATATATTATAATATAAAGTATAAAGTGGTGGGCCCCACGTGGGACCCACCTTACTACATGCATTGATCCGCACCATCCAGGTGCTGGATCACTGTGATGTATCTGTTCCATCCCACCGCCCAGATGGGACGGTGGGGCCTTCTTAGATGTATGTGTTGTATCCTACCGTCCACATGGACGGTGGGGCCTACCATGAAGTACGTGGGCCCACCTTTGTGATATGTATCCCAGCCGTCCGTCCACGCGGGACGTGCGGATCGCATCGACGTATGTGCTTCATCCATGCCATCATCTGTGACCCTGTGATGCCATCAGGTTCTGTGGACCCCACCGTGATTCATCTGTTAATCCAAGCAGTCCATCCAGGACGTCAGCAAGCTCGATGGACCCACCTATGATGTACGTGCACCATCTGTCCGTCCACCGTTTGGACGTTGGGCCAGTAGCCCAGCTAAATAGTTGTTATGGCAACGCCAGCAAATTCTGTGGGGACCACAGTAATGTATTTGTATATCTGCACCCTCCACGTGGCCCCCTGGATGATGTGTTGTACATCCACGCCGGTCACCTGTTTTGCATCTAACCGTCCATTTGGACAGCGGATCCCATGCAGCAGGCAGCTGCTGCTGCCCTGGACGCCATCAAGTTCTGTGGGGCCCCTGATGTATTTATTGTATCCACATCGTCCACCCCTGGACGTGGTCGTGGACCCCACCTTTGATGTGCATGTTTCACTCGTCCATTCATCTGACGGTGGGACACCACCTTAATGTATGTGTTACAGCCGCACCGTCCATCTGTTTCTAGATGGGTGGGGCCCACCTTGATGATGAGTAGTATTCGTACCATCCACCTGGGACGTAGGCCCCATGTAATGTACGGGTTGTATTTACTCCATCCATCTATGTTAGGCAGTTTGGACGGTGCTGTGCTGCCCCGCCGCGATGTATTTGTTCATCCACACCGTCCAGATCATCTGGACGGTGTTGGACGTGTTTGGACGGTGATGAGGAATCCACCATGATGTATGTATTTTATGTCCACATTGTCCTTCTGTCGGTCCCTCCTTGATGGATGTGATTCATCCACACCACCCAGCCATATGATAGGGCCCACCTATGATGTATATTTGAGGCCCACTTGTTGTATATGAGGCCCATTGGTGTAGCCCATTGATGCATCTCATTTGATGTATATGAGGCCCATTTAGCGCGACCCATTTGATGTATATGAGATCCATGTATCGATTCGGCCCTTTTGATTCGGCCCATTTGATCGGCCCATTTAAATCAGCCCATTTGATGCAATTGAGGCCCGCGATGATGTATATTAGGCCCTGGTGCGAGGCTGTGGGCCCACTGAATGTTTAGCCCTATGTGGGCCACTCTTTGGGAGTAATGATGATTGAATGTCCACATTTTAACCTTCCCTTAGACCTTATTAGGCCCATTCTCATCGATTCTGATTTGTCGAGGCCGATTTTGATTGTCGAGGTCGATTCCGATTGTCGAGGCCGATTTTGATTGTTATGGCCAATTGTCGATTCTGATTGTTATGGTCGATTGCCGATTCCGATTGTTATGGCAGATTGCTGATTCCAATTGTTATGGCCGATTGCCGATTCTGATTGTTGTGGCCGATTCCAATTGTCGAGGCCGATTTTGATTGTTATGGCCAATTGTCGATTCCAATTGTTATGGTCGATTGCCGATTCCAATTGTTATGGCAGATTGCTGATTCCGATTGTTATGGCCGATTGCTGATTCCGATTGTTGTGGCCAATTGTCGATTCCAATCATCGAGGTCGATTATTGATCGATTCCGATTATCATGTCCAATTACTGATTCCGATTATCGATCGATTCCGATTGTCATGGTCGATTGTCGATTAGCGATCGAGGCTGATTATCGTGATCGATTGCCGATTCTGATTGTCATGGCCGATTACCGATTCCGATTATCGAGGTCGATTATCGATCGATTCCAATTGTTGAGGCCGATTATATAGGCCGATTGTCGAGGCTAGATATCGAGGCCGATTGTCGAGGCTCAATGTGATGTATATGCGACCCATAGTTGAGGCCCATTGTGGTGTGTATTCGACCTGTGTGATGTATATATAGCCCGTGTTTAAGGCTTAATGTGATGAAAATGAGGTCTATGTGATGAGGCCCATTGTGATGCATTTGAGGGCCAGGCAATGGAATCCATTGTGATGTACATGAGGCCCATGTGAGAGGCCCATCATGATGTGTATTAAGCTCTTGAGCAAGGCTCATGGCGTTGTATATTAGGTCCTTGTGTGAGGTCGTCGGTTCACTATATGTTAGGCTCTATGAGGGTCATTCCTTGGGGCCAATGTGGTTAAATGTCCACATTATCAAGGTTGATTGTTGATGCCGGTTATTAATATCGATTATGAGTATGTGACAACATAACATCATGATACATGCCCATATGCATCATCTGCATGTTTATTGTGAGATGTGATTGATCATTGCATACGTCATAGTATAGATGATTTATGGGACTCCCTAATAGGTGCAGTTATCTCATATGAGCGCACAGTATGCGCAGGATTGATGTATGATTGGACTACATGACTCATGCATCTTACATTATATGATAGTGATTACTATACGCCCTACCGACATCAGGGCTATGACCTCCACAGGCATGTCGTGGATGACTAGATGGGACACCAAAAATATTTGGTCCGATCATCTGGGCACTTTGGATGTCCGTGAGTGAAAGTCCCTAAACCTCCAAGGCCAGGAGACGCCCCAACGTCAAGACCGAGTAGATACATGAGCGCCCGAGTGACAAATACCAGGAGGTCGCATCTCTCACTATGTCGTGGTCGGTTGGGAGGGGGTGTGGCCTTACCCGCCCGAGAGTAGGGAGCATAGTTAGGCTGAGTTTGACCAACTTGTGAATGGGTCCGGTATCGACGTGCCGAGTAGATATTGGCTGACTACTGGCCAGGCAAATAGTGAGGTCTCTTCCACTTGTATGGTCGTACATCAGTGGATGGCGATTTGCATGTAGAGTGTACTAGACCCCGGTGATGAGCCTGAAGTCGTACAGTACTGATTTGTGGAGCATGAATTGCATATTCATTCATTCATTCACTATCCACTCGGGCTGGTGGTACGCAACTATTTGTTATGTGTACCTTCACAATGGCCAAGATTTCGTTTGGGGCGCTCGACTAACCTGAGATCAGGAGTTTACCACATTGAGTCTGACTATCCAAATTAGGTATAGGACTGGTTTGGATAGAAGTCCCTTGTAATGGACTCCATAGCTCGCGATACTACGTACCATCATCCCAACTTCACACTCCAGCATGGTCATTCCATTCGCACCGCATATTACATTACACTCGCAGCATATGGCATTTTTAGGTACTATGTTTCTGGCCTAGATACGGCCAACGATATTCGTGAACTCATCAGGAATTGTATGTTGCATTGCATCTTTGGCATCTGATATTTAGCTCTTTATGACTTCTCATTTGTATTACTGATTGTATTATGTATTCTGATATTGATTGACTCATGAACTTGTCAGTATTTCCGCTTATTCTGATATCGTATGATTCATGATCTTACCAGTATTTTTGATATTGTATGATCATGGCATTGTGTTGAATACTTGGCACTTACCTTGCGCACACACTTACACCACCCTATTTTCTATAAGCTTATGCATGATAGATGAGTGCAGGTGGCGTAGGGTTGTAGCAGCGTTGAGCTTAGAGCATGCAGGCGTCTTCTAGAGCTTTGATTTTTGATATATGTATTTCCCTTTCAGCACTGTATTCAAATGTTTATATTAGTGGATATGTGATAATGATGTTTACCTTTGTGATTTGGGTATACTTGTGGTTATGCTTCTTACGGGTAAAATGTACATTGAAAAATCCTCCTTGTAGGATCCCAGGATCGGAACCTGGCATATGGGCGCTAGGAGCCGAGAATGGGGTACTTCGGATGCTGTCGACACCGGATTCGGCGATCGGGATTCCTGTGAATACGATTTCCAGGTTAGGGGCATGACACTTCATCTATCCTTGATAGTAAGGATCCTCGGTCAAAACTAATGCACATCATCATACCTGAGGGAATGCATTTACTTCTCACCCTAACTGAGCTCAGCAATTGGGGATCCCGCACTTGTTAGGGGTTCATAGACTAACAAGATACTAAGATTTATAAAACACAATTCTCACATTTTCAATTACAATTATGCTCAATCTCAAGTTTCTACGGATAATAAGAGAAACCCTATCCTTTAACCCTATTCACATATGTCTGAGGTAAATTCGTATATTAATTAAGGCATATGTAACATTCCACACAAGACACATGATATATAGATAATATTATCAATTCAATGGTTAATATCATCACATTGGTTGTTCAATATACAAAATACTAACACAGGTTTTATTAGGTACTCATGTTAAAATTCAGATGAGGCATGATGCACTTAAAAAAGAAATTCATTTATTACCTGAGACTAGTTTCATAGCTAACCCTTTAGATCTTTATCAAGCTTCAATAGTTAGCCAACATCATTATATGTTTTCAAAATGTTTTATAAAAGTTTTTAACTATTGGATCTTTTACTTTCCGTGTATATTTGTTTTTGTCAAGCTTAATAGAAACCTAACAATCATATCTTCTAACATTTAATTGATTGGTCAACAGTAAAGTAAAAGTACATAAGTCTATTTAGGTATACAAATTAAGTAGGTTCATAAATATTTAATGTCGTAAGGCATTCCAAAGTTTGTAAGGTGGTAGAGCACCAAAATAAGTGCTTCACATGAATTCATATTCCCAATCCTAGCCCAAAATGTCATCCCCTCTCCACCTCTCTTTTGAACGTCCACGCTTAGAGAGAAAGAGCCCTTCATCTTTCATCCATTTTATTCTTCAGTAGTGGCTCATTTGATTGATGCCTTAACTCATACAACTATTCTTTACAACCTTATAGTGTAGAAAATTGATGGGTTTAGTTCTATTCTTTGATTGGGAATAAATTTAGTAGAGATCTTCTTAATCCAAGAAAAAACAACATCAATTCATCACATTAAAATTTTGTGGTATCAAGGTATGATACAAACCATTTATATTAGGTTTTAAAATTTTATTTATATCTAGATGATGATTGATCATTTATAAATTATAATTAAAATTTAATACTTCAAAACTTTTATACTTTCATATTTTAAATTTCATATCGCAAATTAATTCCATCAATTCCATTATAAAGGGTTTTGTAAATACCCCACCAAAAAATGAGATTTAAACTCCTCTACGACTTTGGTTTAGCTTCAATTAAAAGTATGTGTATGGCTCAACACTCATCATACATCTGTATAAGTTGGAAAGGATGGGACTTGGGCAAGTTTCAGTAGATACCGATAGGCCAAATCAATTGATCGAAGGGCATGCTAACCCATTTTCTACCCAAAATTGACAGGGTCCCTGTAACACTCAAACGTACGTTATTATGATGAAGTCACCCCAGATACCCTAAAAAGGCTTTAAAAAGCCCAGATGGAAAGCTAGGAAAGGCCTTGATGTGACCCAAAGATGATCAATAAAATGGATTGATGAGCTCATGACTTACCTAAACCAAATCTCGGTCACCCACCTAAGGTATCTGTTAGTCATAGATTAATTAGGACATTTTTTTAAAAAACTCCAATGGTACTGAAATTCATGAAAATCTAGCTAAAAGGATTCCCAATACCTCATAAAGATAACCACCAGACCCGATCGGTTCATGTATGAACGGACGACCGATGAGATCGAGATGTGCACCGTAACTCTCATAAGCCCCAGGATCACCATATGCATCAACTGCTAAGCTGGAAAAGAGCAATCCACGACAAGGCCCTTGAAGGGCTAGTTTCATAAAAGCTCTGGTAAAGGTAGCTTAAGATACTTTGATCTTGCTATTAGCCTATAGCTATAAAGAAAACCTATGGAGTGAAAAATGGCCCATCATGGGTTGTCTTTGGGTCTATTTAAGGATAACAAGTATGAGCCATTTAGAAATGGGGGCGAAGGGTCGTGAGTTGAGGTGGATTGGTGCTAGAGTGACCCTTGCTAGCTGCAGCATGAGCTGAATCAGGCAAAGCCGCCATGTTGCAACCGATTCCAAGACGTACATGTAAAAAACTTCCTCAGTCCCTCCCTAACTCTGAATAAACCTAAGTACGTCGTTACTCTAACTCCGAATGAACCTAAGTATGTCGTTACTTTAACCAAAAGCTCCGACAATTAAATCAATAGAAGCTTTCAAAGTCAAAGAGTAAGGTTTGAATCGGTGACATCTAACCATCCATTTTTATTTTATTTTTAAAAAAGTGTCTGATTTTCCCTTTTGCTTCTCACGTCTTGAATTAGTCCATACTCCACTCTACACATTCCAAGGACATCCACAATATACACATAAGTACTCTCTCTCTCTCTCTCTCTCTCTCTCTCTCTCTCTCTCTCTCTCTCTCTCTCCCCTATTGATTTTTGTATCTTTTACTTTTACTTACTCGAAGTCCTACTACCTTACACAATATGTCTTAATGTAGTAATATTGAAGTCCCCCCAAATTCTTCAAAAAGTGATAAATTCCCATTAAATAGACACCATGCGTTACACAAGCGAAAAATGGTGCCAATCCCTTCATTTTTATAACCGGGGCTCTTACCTAGAATCTACAGTGCAAATCAACCATGGGAGTCATGTGAGTCAGGAAATCTATCAATCTCCTAGTTCACGAGTGATCCTATAGTTGTAAATGTTATCTTATCTAACTCCTAGATTTGTCAAATTTTGTAGTACCAAAACCTCTTGGAATCTGTATCTTGTGTAGCTCAACTTTATATCATCCTTACCTACATTCAAGTACAACATCAAGAAGTTCAAGTATAAGAACAACAGATTCAAGTACAACATTAAGAAGTTCAAGTACTAGATCAAGTTTTCAAGCTTCAACTATATCAAGATAGTGTGCATTACTTAAGAATTTAAGTTCAAGTAATCTTCTTAAGCTTAAGCTCATATACTCAAGTTGAAACTTATGTCACAAGGTCACTAGTCCAAGCTCATCTTTGAGTATACAATGACAAGGTTCATGTACTTCAAGATAAACTATCAACCGAAGCGAACGATATTTCAATGTTCAATTTTCACCTATAAAGTATGAATGACTCTAGATTGACCATAAGTTAGGTCATATTAATTGCATACTTAATTTGGGTCATTATATAATTTTATAGGTTTTTTCTCGACTAGTCCTAGCCTATGTTCGACTAGTCCAGACACTGGTTCGACCAATCTAAGAATTTTCTCAACCAGTGAAAGGTTTGTTGTGAATTTTCAGAATTTCTGTTGGACCCTTGACCAGTCCTAGAGATTGATCGACCAGTCAAGTGAACAGTGATCGACCAGTCGAGTGAACAGTGCTCGACCAGTCGAGAAGGCTCGACTCAAAGTCTAACAACCTTTCTGGGTCTCAGTCAACTAGTCGAGTGCAGGGCTCGACTAGTCAGTAGCGATCTTATCTTATCATGCTAGAATTTTTTAAATATTGTTGATCCTTCGACCAGTCGAGCTGACCACTGGGCCAGTCGAGTGAACAGTATTTTTGCCTATAAATTGAGGATGATTTTCAAAGTTTTTCAATTCATTCCAAGATATTCAAGTCACAACTCTGAAAAAACTTGTCCCCACATTCAAGAAGCTAATTAGTTAGTATTTAAGATTCTTTTAATAGCTTTTTGCATTTGATTTTGTGATCTCTATTCAATTTTATTTCTTTTGAAAAGGGAATATTACTTACCCTTTTTTAGATCAAAATCAAATCAAGCTAGCCCAGGTGAATTTATTCTAAAAATCATTTAGACCTAAGAACCCTTTCATATGTGAGATTGGACATTGAACATCTACATCGAATTGGTTCTACCGGACTTCATTAAAAGAAGAATACTTAGATAAGTACATTTCAATTTTCTGTATTTGGTTTGTAAGATTGCTAGAAAATCTTTCATTTTTGGTTTTGACTGAGATAGCCAGAAAATCTCAGTGAGTAGGGTTTTTAATTGTGATAGCCCTTTTGAAAACATAATTGTGAAGGTTTTGAGTGAACCTTGGAAAACCTATTTCATAGTGAACGCCAATATCCCGAGGGTGAGGATATTGGGAGTGGAGTAGTTGTGTGGTTATTTTCTAACAGTTGGTGTACACACAAGCGAACCACTATAATTGCTAAAGTTGTGGTGGATGGTTGAATATGCTTGAGTGTGTGAATGATTGTAATTTATTTTTCAACATTTGTGGTGAATGATTGTAATTTATTTTCTGCACAAGTGGTGAACGTTGTAATAGCAGTAGATATTTATTTCTGTTTTATTCTTTATTCTTCTATATTAGTTTGGGATTTTGATACGGAGACCGTTCTAGAAATCAGGTTGTCCTACCATAAGCCATTGGTTTTTGGTGTAAGGTTGTCCTTAGAACAACATCTGTATCAACCTCTCAATACTTGTGCATTTGAGGTTGCTATTCATTTCTGTTATTTGAATTGATAAGTGTTATCTTTGTTTATATCTTTCTTATTCCACATTTAAGATTTTAATTTGGCATAGTCCTATTTAACCCCCCCCCCCCCCCCCCCCCCTCTCTAGGACTCTTAGCTCGGCCTTTTCAATAGTTTATAACTGACCATAGATTTTGAAATGTATTTAGCTAGTGGCAACTCTAGTCAAATTATTTAAATAAAAAATGCACCCCATAACATCGCATAATGAAGGAAATAAAAATAATTCCAGTTTATAAACGATCACCAAAAAAAAAAAAAAAAAAAAAAGATCAATCATAGCTTCCTGAGTGCGTCCACTCGCACAGGGGCATTCACAAGTTCAATAATCTATTTGGGTCATCCATTATATGGGTCCCACCTTTAATTGCTTGTGACTCCTTATAATTACTTTAATCAAATTATTTTAACAAATGCCTACAAAATTAAGACTCCTATGATTATGTTGACAAAAAGCGTCTAATTGTAAAAACTCCACCATTGATAAAGATAGTTTACCTTTTGGCCTGTATATAATTACCTTTCATCACAGTGATACTTTAATTGATTAATCTTAACCATTCGATCAATGGCAACTTGATTTAAATTGTTCATCATATGCAATCCACGTTTGATTCCCCATGCCTCTTAGTACTCACTTGGATCAGACGATCCTATCTTAAATTAATTATATTATAGAAGGTTTCAATCCTTGATAATTATCTTAAATTGATTATACTATAAAAGGTTTTGATCATTGATAATGATTTGAATTATTAATCATGTGGGCCCCAATTTTGGTTTCTTACAACTTATGTAAATCATTTCTGTTGAAAGTTCTTATACATTTGATCAACAAAACAGAAAGTGGGAGATGTCTGTTGATCACATTGGAAAATGTTTGATCATTATTCTCTACCATTCATCACATGTCCCTTAATTCAATTACCTAAACTAAAAGATAAATTTATATGAAAAAAATATGAATTCATTAATTATGAGAAACAATGCTCCCCATTTATTTTTCATTTCTTTTGTCTCTTATTTGTCATAATCCAAAATTTTATATTCTAGTAATTTCCCCACCTAATCTCTAAAATGTAGTTTTTTTTTTTTTTTTTCTTTTCAACACTGACATTGAGAGATAAAAGCTAAGGGGCAAATGCAATTAGATATCATATTGATGCCATCCATAAATGACAAATATTAGGTATTTTATATATTGATCAATTGTTTTATACTTTTTACTCGGTGTAACTAGATATATAAGTAGTGCATGGAAACTTTAATTCTCAAACTACTTTGTACAAATAATTGTCAAAATAAGAAAAAAAAAATATATTATTTTTACGTAAATACCATTATGAGTATTCTCTTCTTAGGTCTGTCCATAAATAAAAAGTTTATATGCAACTGATATCCTTAATATTCATAATTTTAACCATTGCATTTTAAAATAAATAATGAATTACAACTCTATTGTAATGCAATTAATGAATTGATTTTTGTAGCATTATAAGATCCATTTGTCTTTTTAAGAAAAATTACTATTATATTTGTTTGTCTCAGATTCTCACCACGTTCACAAAAACATCCAACAACACCTCTTATGTCATATAATTCACATTGGTATCTTGATTCAAGTACAACAAGCCACGCTATTTTTAGGTTTTGAAGTGTCTTAGACAATATAATTGGTTTTTAGATGTTGCGGAAAAATGCATGAACACATTCAATGTAAGTAGAGAAAAATAAAAAAAGAAAAGTGTGAACTAAAGTGCAAAAGTCAAGTACAAAAACAAGAGACAACAACATATAGGATTCATATAGTCATCAATTCGTCAACTCCACAGGGTAGCCACATGGAGCTTTGTTCTTCACTGAAACAAGAAAAACTAAGTCATTACTATAAGTTTTTAATCTCAAATCATATTATCTCATATCAACACTTGTAAGTTTTCTAGTACTTTAAACATGTATGTTTGATGAGCTTTGATATTCAACCAACCGAAAAAAAAAAAAAAAAAAAAAAAAAAAAAAAAAAAGTGTTGAGCATAGATGTTGTCAAAGTGTCTTATGCATCTAAGTGATTGGCTCATGTCTACATTATGAGACTACTTGGTCTAATCTAATTGAATTTAAGTAATTTATTTTTTATCTAGTCTAAATGACAACATGGATTAGAATCTAGAAAGTGATCATGAATAATTTATGCGGAAATAATATATTTTTGTGGAATTTCTCATACATGGAGGTTGCAATCAATTTGGTAACTTTTAATTCGATAAAAGAATGAAATTGCACATGATTTACGATACCACGACTACGCATGGAAGCTTGGTAGAGCTATAAAATGAAGGCTATGTCTTAGAGTGGAGTGATTGGGACCAAATAAAAATTATACCAATCAAACACAATTATCTAACTTAAACTAATATGTTAATTTAAACTAAGTAAGACAATCAACTCTAAGGCTTCCAAGCTAATAAAGGGTCCAATCACATAGACTATAATAGATATGTCATTCAAGCAATTAGTCTATATACGATAGTATACATGTGTATGGATGTGCTAACTATTCAAATCATATCATTCATCTAATTATGCATACATATAATTCACTAATCAATCACATAAGCATAATAAAATAAGTGCTCAAATGTCAATACCAAATATAAACATGAATAGTGATTTTGTTTTCGTACTCCACTCCCGGCAGACGTACTGTCCCTAAGTGTACTGGATTTCACTATCAGAGATTTAAATTAAGTCCACCTCTAACCTTTACCGACCTACAAAAGGACCTAACGTACACTTCGGCTTGAGGTTCCCGCAAGATATAATAGTTGGTTTTATATCGGCTAATAAACAACATTGGTCCTAATCTGAGGACCTACGTTTGCTCCCGTCGGAGGTTCCCATAGAGACTAACACGTACACACCTGTGTCCAGTGAAGTCGGTCCTATATGAGAGCTTAAATCTTACACAAGAACCTATCAAGTTTGGGTTATAAACTTTTACCCTTAATCATATACAATGAAAGAGAGTGTGGACTCATACATAACATTTTCTTATTGAATTGAGCCCCTCATCTTGGGTTGCTTAATTGACGCTCTCCCGTGCTTCAATCAGCTTTCCTTTTGCTCTCCAATCATTGATGTCAATGTTTTGTCAATGTTTCAGTACTAAAATCAAACATCTTGCATGCAATGCTCCATTGAGGTGACCAAGGTGATGAGAGGTGGGTAGAATCTTGTATAACTAATGAAAAGTTGAATTCCTAGAGGATTTCCCTTGATGGACATTGTAGAGGTTGAAAGACACTGAAATTTGGCAATAGAATCGGTGTCTAAACTCTAAAGAAGACTTGTGATCATGATCTTCTTGTATAGGATATTGGAATGTTCATTAGAGTGAATAATCACTAAGAAAATAGCACAGATCTAATTGAGATATATTTATTAGAGCTTGAGATGTACTAGAGTCTCTAAAATGCCAAAATTCATAACATGCCCAAAGATCTGAATGCAGTATATATATATATATATATATATATATATATATATATATATATATATATATATATATATATATATATATTGATCTAATAGATCTCTAACAGCTAGGATCGAGGGATCGAGCCTGACCCTCGATCAATCGAGCTAGGCCAAAAACGGTCTAATGAACTTGCTGGACTATTTTGGATATGTTCAATCGATCGACCTCGATCGCTCGAGGATATTTTTTTCCATGTTCGGTCGATCGACTCGAACGATCAAGCTTTGCTCGAGCACGCTCGAGCACACCAATGAGTCTGTTAGTTTGGGTAGTTTAATTTTCAGCAGTTCAGGACCTCTACAGCCTTTTTTATTATGTTCCAATTATACTTCTAAGGCTGGGGGATGATCAACAAATTTTACATATAGGGTTAGGATCATTTAGAGATTCAGGGGATGCTTTAGGTTAAGGTTAGGGTTACTAAGGCAGCTTATTTACCCGTTTTATACTACTTGATGCTCCACGTCCTCTTATGTCTTTGGTCTTTACCTTCCAAGGGTTCAATCAACTACATGACACATGGACTTATATGATTGAAAAACATGATACACAAATCAATGCACTAATAAAGGGTTTAATGATGCAACACACTAAGGATTTGGATTATGAACAACTACAAAGTGATTTAAATGTTTTTAAAAAAATTAAGATCTATCTGTATACTTTCTTGTTCACATATGGATTCTTAAAATAATTCTATTTATAAACTTTTTTTTTATTATAAAAATTAATATTTTTTTTATATATATTTACATTGAAGAAAGTGAATGGACAAAATAAAATATAAATCAGAGTTAAAAACCATCTAAATGCTTATTTTCGTCATATGTAAATCGAATCAATAATTGAGATAAGAACAAGATTAAAAGATTTTATAAATACCAATATACCAAATACATTAATGCATTGCTCATCATAATGAAAACTTATTTTAATATAAAAGAAAACACAAAAAAAAAAAAGAATCACTTTATTAAATGGTCTAAATCATCGGATCAATATAAAAGAAAGTAGAAATCTAAATTAATTATATTGGAAAAGGTTTATATAATTAATTTTGATTGTTTGTAACTCATATTTAATTACATATGCCTACTAAGAATCATTATGATTAGATAATCCTTACTATTTAATTAATATATAAGTAATTAGATGTCTGCATTGCTTATGCAATAAATGGTCTAATCAATTATCATATTTTCCCATCATATTGCCCACCTTTAATTACCCTTCTCTCAACAATAATTTTGATTGTATGATTCTAACATTGCAGTTAATTGCTAAGAAAATTAATAGTATGAAGTGGTTATCTTGAAAATGATGCAACTATTGACTCAATCGTTAATTATATAACCCTCTTTTGATTGTGTGCATCTTAAGAATCACTTTAACATATATTATTAGAACCAATTTATCATCTAAAATGGATGGGTAAATTGACTATAATTTAAGATACGTTTAGAGTAATAGCTATTTAGGCACACATTTGATTATTTATTTCTCTCTAAATAATTTTAGGACTATCTGTTAAGTGACATTTACATTCCGCACATAGATAGAAAAATAAATGGATAGATATAAGAGGGAGGGGGTGTGTGATGACTTATGATATAATTTAAATATATTTTTTTCAATTCACCATTGAATTAGTTATTAACATCATCACATGTTCTAATTTGTTATTAATTAGTGCAATAAATACTCCTTTTAAGTTGAGTTAGTAAGGATGGTTCCTCTATTATTATTGTAGATGAGAATATCAATGTAAGAACCCACCGATGTATTTATAACAACTAACCCAACTAACATGGTTGCCAAACCGTAAAGTGAAATGATCTAAAACTCATGTTAATACAATCACTAGGTGGCCACACCATTAAAATAAAGGACAACCACCTAAACTATATAAGTTTTAGATGAATAGATTTTATTTGAATAAGTTTTATATAATGCAAATAAGCTTTAAATTGATATGAATTGCTTTTTAGGTTAAGCTTCCAATGATTATAAAAGCTTGGCCCCTAATTTATTATGTTGTCATGAATTCAAATTCAAACTCACTGTTTATAAAGAGTAAGAAATTGTGTACTTAGGATTGTCAAATGTGTTAGTGTAATATCTTAAAAAAAATTTGCATTACAAATTTTTTATTATTTTTTATTATTTTTTTTCAGAAAAGCTTTCTATTTTTGAAACTTGATATTTTTTGAACTTTTCATTTTTAGAAATCTACCTAATTTGACTCATCCGTCATTCAGCCAAACAAATACTAAAATGGGTGGTCTTAGTCAAAGAAGCATGAAATTGAGGATTTTAGTATTTTGATATGTCACTATGATTTCACCAGTCATCTAACCATTAATCTTAAAAACTCATCCATTGATTTATCAAGAGAGCCATGATATCTACTATGAGATTCTACGGTATAATAATTTTCATTATAATAAATCCATAGCTAGACATTTATTTTTCGGTTATGTAATAAGCCTTATATTTTTCGTTTATGTGCTTTTTTATGTATGGTAAGAAGAACCCCTTAGGGCATATTCAAAGTCATTGTTCTTTATGATACTTATTTATCACGTTACATCTCATTCATGCATTTAATTTGCTAATTTATTATCACTAGTACACTATTATTCATTTAGTAATGGACTTGGTACGTGGGTAAGAGGTCCCATGTTTAAACTCTAATTATAACACTTTTCTTCTTTCCTAGTCTTCATTAACTCATGGAATTTATTATTATTTTATTTTTTTCTAATTACAAAAAGTACTATCAGCTCGTATGGTAGTAAAGTTTAGTTAGGAGAAATGAGACAGAAGCTTAAGTGCCCTCATCACCTATATAAACTATATTTTTTTCAAAATTCTCTCCCTCTCTATCTCTCTCATTCTAAAAAAAAGAAAGAAATATTAGATTTTCTTTAAAAATAGTAAAAATTCCCCCACACTTTGAGAAAAATGGTAGCCCCCTAAGGACATGAGAGAGAGAGAGAGAGAGAGAGATGTGTGGTTTTCTCCACCCTTGATCAACATGTGGGGCTCATTCATTCATCTCACTTTAGCCTTAAATCAGCCAAATAAGTAGATTTTTATTTTATTTTCTTTTCTTTTGCAAACTATGCTAAGAGTTACGATTTAGTATTGTTTTCAATCCAATCTTTGTGCCTATGTGCTGACCTAATTTAATAGATAATTTGAACTCATCAAGGGTAAGATCCACACCCTTAGATGCATATAAATGATGGAATTATGCCCTATAGACCATTCATCAAAGAGATTACCTTGATGATAAATTGAAATTGACTAATTCTCTAACAACCATTGAACATCTTTAAATTGAATTTTTTGAGGACAAATGGGCTAAAGTGGGACCCATTTTTAATTAAAAAACTATAGGGACCAGCAGTCCCAAGGAGGTTAGCAGTGGGACCCACATTGCTTTAAATAGGATAGCATGTGGGGCCCACCTATGGTCATAGTCGTAGGCTGATTTTGGGACAAATTTGGGATCCTTTTGGATAGCATGTAGATGGTCCTTAGGTCCATGATTTGGGATTGTAGTAGAGCCTATCAAAGGCTCCCATAATCTCGACAAATCATCTTGTTTTACTTATTTGAAAATCAATTATTTCGGTTCAAGTTTTGTTTTACAGATCGTTAAAATGTCAGTTTATACTAAGACTATTTTGTTAGGTATTTTGGGACCTTCATGGGGCCTACCTAACCTTTGTAACCCTTATCTAAATAATCCAAAATAGACCATCAAATGGCCTACGCTGTCACATTTTAGGCAGTGTGTGGGGCCCACTCGCGGTCACTTTTGAGAGAGTAGTAAAATTGGTTATGAGATAGTTTGAGAGGACCTTGGGCCAAGCAGTGGCCACTCCTATTTAGTTAGATGTGGGGCCCTCTAACAGCCACAAAATCTCCAATAATCTTAGTTTTGAACACACACAAAATGATTACTTAAAATTGTTATTTTCAGCAATTTCAACTTGTGGTTAATGTAACATTTAATTTTTGTATGTTTGTGTTCTGCTTGCTAATGTGTATCAGTATAAAAGTTCGACCCACCTAAAGATGTTATTTTATAAGTTCATGGTCCTAAATGGGTAGTGAGTGGGGCCCATGTGGCCACGTGATAACAGTGTGTGGGGCCCACTTGCATTCCTTATGAAGAATGAATTAAGGATACTCTTGACATAGCGTATAAACGGGTTTTAACGACCCTCTTCATGAATCAAAAGTGGGGCCCATTGATGTTCTAAAAATCATAGAAGCTAAGCTTGTTAATTGTAAGAAATTAGGTTGAAACCTCCTTGTGAGATGTTTTAACCATTTAATCTCAACAACTAAAATTATCTTGTTTAAGGATTGAATTGAATTTTATGTTAGGTATTAAGTGTACCCATGAAATTATCTCTATGAAAGTAAATCGATTATTTAGAATGAGATCGACAAGTGGGATTTGTGTAATCACAAATTAAACACGTGTGGGGTTCACTTGCGGTTCATTTAAAAAATCACTTGTAATGATTATATGGAACTAACACATACTATCTTTAAACCGTTCTCTTAATAGGAGCCCACTAAAGGCCCAATATTCTATCTAAAATCACATAATGCCTTATTCTTGTTTGATGTTTTGGTTATAAGAAATTAGACCATTAGAATGAGTAATTTGTGGACCATTGGGATTGATTAATCATAGTAACTTACAAAGATATCCATTGTTTTACCTCATGATCAAAACCATAAGAATGATTAGCCTAGATTATACTTGTGCATAAGAATGGTTCATAGGAAATGCTGGACTTAGTTGTGCACAAGATTTTCAACTCATAACTATCCAATAACCTTGAAAGCTATACACTAGATGGATTGTTAGTGCGATCAAGAAAATTTAGGGTAGGTTAGAATGGAGTACCCCATTTTGATTAATAGTTAATCTATTCTATTTTAACCAAGTAAAATAAGCTTCTTATCCAAGCCACTTTGGATCTCAATTAAAATGATTCTATATTAAGAAAGCTTTATAATAAGAAAGTTCATAAATAAAAATTTTTATTTATATAAAGTTTCCTTAATTAAAAATTGAAGGTCGAGATCGCTTCAAGAAAGATCGCCTTCCAAAGTTGACTCTTAAGAAAGAAAATGATAAAAATGTAGAGAATTGTGAAAACAATTATAAGGATAATGAGGAACATGCTACATACGTCTGTGAAAATATATTAGTGAGTGATTCTGACTCAAGTAAGCATATCAATCATGCATTAAATCATGTATGGAAAGTTATCATTTTAGTAAGTATTTTTAAAAAGTTGCATCATATAAGAAAACAACTATTTTTAGAAGATTTATTTTTACAAAAATTACAAAATTTACATATATTTCAATATCCATCATCATAATATTATAAGAACACTAGTGAGAGGAGGAGATTGAGAGGGTAATGATTAATTGAGACATTTTGAGTAAAAATGAGTGCTTTTATATTAATGAAATAGATGGAAACATTTATGGGTCCCTTGGGTTGAGTGTCTCTATTCATAGTGGTATCATTTAGGGTTTCCTTAGAACCCATAATATGAGTCATGTTGGGACTAACCTTTGGATGTCTAATGGGATGAGTGTTGACAAACTCATTTTTAGAATTCAAGGTACTAACTTTTAAAGCCATCGTCTATCTAACTAGAGAAAATTGGAAGAATAAGAATACGAGTGACTATGTTTGACCAATTGTGAGGAAAATTGGCTCAGGTGTTCACTAAGTAAATTGTACGAAGAATGGAGGAAGTAAGCATGCATTTTATATCATGCATTCATATTCTTTATAACATTAGCAAGCATTGTTTATTTTAAGTTTTGAAAATCATTAATGTTCTTGTTTCGAAATCATCTCATTGGGTTCTCGATAGCTCATACCATTCAATTTATGTATCATAAGATGAGAAGCAAGTAGAGGTACTCAGGAACTGACTAGATGAATTTTACAACATTGATTATTTATTTTAGATTTTTCTTATTATTTTGAGATACTTAGCCACGTAGGTTGGTAGTTTGGGTTATTTCGATGATGGATGATGATTTTGACTTAACAATGATAATTCGATTTAGTTAAATAAAGCTTTTTATGTTCCCTTTGGTATTTTTGATTGTATTTGAGAATGTGAGAATGTAAATGTTGAATTAAGAATGTTGATGCTTCATCCGAGGTCATGTCCCTTAACTTGAGGCCAAGATTAGGCCTAACCATGGTTCTTGAGTTGATGGTGTGACAATTAGCCTTTAAGGAAAGATCTATCTATGGTAGGGCATGTCAATTTACAACCATACTACCAAATTAAGTCATTTAGATGCAAGAAAAGTCATATTTGGCACAAGTTATTTAATGCAAAAACTTGTCTATCATTTATTTAATTTATTTACAAACCTAAAATGAGAAAATAGATATAGTATATCCTTAAAAAGTGAAAGAAATCAATGATAAAATACGATATAATAGAATTATTTAGACCATAATAAAGCAGAACACCAATAAGAAAGGGACAAGTGGTGTCTAAAATTACATTTTCAAAATTTCTAGATTTTTTCCTTAAAGATACTTTTAAAATGATATATAACAAATCTTACATGATGTTTACCTTATTACCTTTCAACAAATACTTATATATTAATTTTCCTCTTGAAATAGTTGGACAAATGCTAAAGAAAGCTTATCTTTAGTTTAGTTTATGCATGAACATAATGTTGGGATGTAGAAGCAAACCCCAAATTTGGATCACATGAGATTAAGTAAACGTAAATAAGCAATCACAATGCATACAATATTTTATGTGAAAAAATCCTCGCGGGAAAAAATTATGGCACAAAATGAAAATAAATCACTATGAAAGAAAAAGAACAAGAGATGTAATCACTTACAATAATCCGAAAACCCTCATTTTCGCTTTCCTCAAGCCCCCAAAAACATATATCCCTCCTTAGAATAGCTTAGGTTAACTTAGTGTTACCATAATCCCACAATTACACTCATATATAGTGTCACACCTAGAATAGGAAACAATTCCTCTAATTCCATAAAACTACTCACTTTTGCCAATGGGATTGACAGCCATCGAAGGCTCTTCAATGGGATTGAAGCCACCTTCGATCATATTAATTTGGACCTAAAAACAGTCAGCGAACAAAGGGAATAAATCAGGATTTTCTCAATGAGATTGAATGGGTTGTCAATGGGATTGATAGCTACTCGATGGGATTGAGTGGACTATTAATGCCATCGATAGACCCAATTACAAACAAAATTTAAGACATTTCATAACAATCTCCACCATGTCTTCAATTGTCACGAACCACAACCCTAAGCTCAATCTCTAATTACCTCCATTATAGCTTCACTATCGTCGTCGCTTCCTGTGCACACTCCATCTTCATCTACCTTTTACTAGACTCAGAGAAGTCAATCAGAATTAGAACTTCTCCGTGAAAATTACCTTTATCAGTATATCTGTCAAATTCATGCTCGTGTGGATCTTCTTTAGAGTAACACCGCCTTCCTCAAGCACCTTCATGCCACGTTTTCTCATTTGGCTTAGACGTACATGCCACAAATGTGCCAACACGAACTTCGCTACATATGTTGCAGCTCAACCCGATACGGTATTTCTAATTAACTTGTAAATGTTACCATTCTGCCATGCCTTCATCACTACGAGTGCCCCTTTTAAAACCTTCAGGACACGATCAAAACCAGTGAATTTGCACTTAATAGCCTCGAGAGCACATAGAGAGATCATATTCTTTCGTATATCAGGAACATGTCTCACATCCATTAGGATGCATTCCATCCCATCAGATATCCTGATGCGAACCAATCCAACAACCTTACAAGCAACATCATTACTCATAAACACATTGCCACCATTACGCCCGTTGTACATGGTGAACCAATCCCAATGCGAGGTCATATGATATGATGCCCTCGTATCCAAAATCCACTCATTGCTGAGATATCTGGATTTGGATGTGATCAAAACATCACTGGTGTCCACATCCTCACTCGACTCCACTATATTGGCCACTTCGGTACGTCATCTACTTTATCTACCTTTTGAATTTTAGGATTCTAGTAATCCTTCTTCATATTCTAGTTTTCCATGGTTCCAACACTTCATCTTCCCTTGCTCGTGAACGTGACGAATTACCCTATTCCTACTTTGAATTCATTCTCCTAGCTATCAATGCATCCATCGAGGAACCTGCACTATTGTCCTTCTTTCTCAACACCCTCAACTGAAGGGCTGAGATGACAATATTAACATCAATAATCTCTTTACCGTAGCACATAGTATTTATGAAACTATCGTAAGACTCTGGAAGAAATTTTTTTTAAATTAAGGTTTGATCTTTCTCACTCATCTTCGCTTCCACGCTTGTTAATTTGCAAAGGATCTGATTGAATGCGCTAATGTGTTTATTAAGATATGACACCTCCGCCATCTTTAGATTATGAAATTGCTTCTTCAAATATATAAGAATCGACAATGATTTCGTAATCTACAAGTTATCTAACTTCTTCCAAAGTCTTGCGGTGGTCTTTTAATTTAGAATATTATAAATGACATCGTCCGTCAAATATAGTTGGACCGAGGTTTTCGATCTTTCATCCAACTCTTCCCATTCTTTATCGTTTAAATGCTTCTCAACACCAAGGAGTGCATGTTGCAACCCTTGCTGAACTAGAAGGCCTCTAATCTTTTTTATAGTTCGAAGTTGCTTTTCCCAGTGAATTTTTCCATTTCATACTTTTATGTTTGATCCCTTAATCATCATGATGCCAATCCAAACTCGAATCCCAACGCACGATCTGATACCACTTGTTGGGAATTCGTAGAAGCAAACTCTAAATTCAAATCACACGAGATTAAGAAAATGTAAACAAGCAATTATAAAGCATATATTGAAATTGCGGTAGAACTGCTAATTAAAGTATGGAATTATATCCAAATGTCCTAGAGGGGAGTAAATAGGACTTTTCAAAAATATTTACTTATAACAACATACAATGCCTTAAATTAATTTACCAATCAAGCTAAGTAAGGCAAAGTAACTCTAAGGCTTCCAAGCCAATAGAGGGTCCATTCACATAGGCTACACATGATTTATATGTAAAGCAACTAGCCTATAGGGATAGTGTATGTGAGTGTGTGGGATATAATTCCTATCAATGCTAGACATTCATTTAATCATGCATCATAAATAATCATTCAAGAAACATAAGCATAACTGATAAATGCACAGGTAACAATCCCAAACACGATTATATATAATGGTTTGGCTATATGCCTACTCCACTCTCGGCGGACGCACTCTCTCCTAGAGTGTACCGGATTTCACTATCCAATGGTTTTAAATCAGGTTGACCATGAACCTTCATAACCTACACAATGTTAATTAAGGAGCCTACACAAGACATCATTATGTGCCTACACAAGGCGACCAGTCCTCCACAAGGATAATACTTAGGAGCCTACATAAGGCAACCATACATACACAAGGCAATATGTCTTACACAAGGACACTACTAGGAGCCTACACAAGGCAACCTATGCTTACACGAGACAATGCAACGTATTCTCCCGTCGGAGGTATACGAAAGGACTTGCGAGTTTATCAACTCAAACTCTGAAACTCTATCCTACATAAGGAAGGGGGTTCAAACTCAATAGACTCTTTATACTTACAAATAAGTGAGTGAGCCCATTTTTAGCACAATCTGAAGATGGTCTTCTTTGTTGATGAAGAGTCTTTAGCTCCCTTGAACCATAGCCACTTGAAGATGTTTCAATTGATGATGCGAGGTTGTTAGATTTATGATTTGGTCTGATCTTCTCTACTAAATAATATAAAATAAATACCGAGAGAAGATTCCCATGAGCTTTGCGTTCAATGATCCCAGCACAATGATTTGATAATAAAGAGTGCTGTAGGAAGATCAATGAATGCTGGAGTTCATGGTTCAATCTAAGCCATTGAATATATCAATAAATGCTTGAGCAATGAATTAAATGAAGAACTCCTATGGGAAAGAGAGCTTGAGGATGATGATATTAACTATGGTATTTACTATCTCAAAACTCTTTTCAATCTAAGGTCAAAAGTCCAAGAAGCAAACTATGTAGTATATAAAGACAAATCCCAATGGTAAAAAATCGGGCAGAAATCTCACATTGTCGATGCTATTGAAGGATATTCGATGCCATCGAATTTTGAATTTTATTGTCATCGAACCTTCTCCGATTGCATCAACTATCTGCACCAAGACATTCAGTTGGCTATAGGACATATTCTGCTCGATCTCATCGAGCAACCTTCGATGTCATCGACATGCACTTCGATGCCATCGAGGGATGGTTCGATGCCATCGAGATTCCTTTGAAAAACACACTTTGGTTGTTGGACTGTTTAAGGCCTTTTTCGATGTCATCGATTACTGTTTCAATTCCATCAAAGATATTATCGATTCTATTTCGATGTCATCGAGAGAATATGATTTTCTAATAAAAAATCTCTAGTCAGTTTGTCCCATATTTTGATGTCATCGATCAGACCTTCGATGCCATCGGAAATTGAATTTTGATTACATCGAATGGTCGTCAATGTAATCGAAGATAGAAGATTTTCCTTGAAAGCTTGTTGGACAAACTGGACTTTATATTGATGCAATTGAACAAGCTTTGATGTCATCGATAACTTACTTTCGATGCTATTGAGGGAGGTTCGATTACATCGAGGAACACTTAGAGTATTTCGTAAATGGTGGAATCACTTCCAATAATACGAAAACTCTCGTTTTCACCTTCCACAAGCCCCCCAAAACGTATATCCATTGTTAGAATAACTTAGGTTAACTTGGCATTATCCTAATCCTGCAATTACACACACATATAGTGTCGCATTTGAACTATAAAATAATTCTCGTAATTTCGCAAAATCGCGTGCTTCTGTCGATGGGATCGACAGCCGTTGAAGGCTCTTCCATGAGATCAAAACCACCTTCGATTATATCAATTTCGACAAAAAAAAAAAAAAAAAAAGTCTAGCAAGCAAATGGAATAAATCAGTATTTTCTCGATGAGATCGAATGGGCTGTCGATGGGATCGAGTGGACTGTCAATGCCATCGACAAACCCGACTACAAACAATATTTAAGACATCTAATAACATATAATGTTCATGCATTGGCATTACACATTCCAAATGTATGACCATCTATATTTTAGTGTCCCACATGTGTCATATGTGCCCCTTTTAACTTTCAAGCAACCTACATTTTCTACATGTGCCAATGTGCACATATGTTACATGTTCCACCGTCTATCTTAAACTACTCCTAACATATTTTACCACAGTTGGTGTTTTGTTTATGTTTGAAGGTATTTAACAAACATGTAATACAAAATCTAAGAGATCCTTTACCCCTTGTATTTGAGTGAATTTGAGAGGATTTTTTTTGGGGGGGGGGGGGGGGGGGGGGGGGTGATTTCACCCTCAATTCATCATTTGGTACCATTTATTTGGAGGTAAATGAAATGAAGGTATTTGAAGTACATACTTTTCATGTATTTTAAAATCTCACATTTTTATTGAGAACCGGGTGTAATCGGATTGAAATACTTCTTTGGCTCCCTTTTTAAAGATGGGAGTTTCATGTGCAACAAAGGTATTGCTAGGCTACTAATATGTTGTACACATGGCAAGTTAATGATACCTTAAAATAATTTAATTATCAGTCGCACCACTAAAATCACATCAATAAAATAAATTTAACAGTTTAAAACTGACTATCTAAATTGCCGCGCTGAAAAAACATTGATGAATCACTTGTTTTTGCTCCTTACATTTGTGGCCTGCCCAGGCTCGGAATTTCCTCATTTGTAGCCATGAGTATAAATTTCGATGGGCTTATTACAATCATTTTATCAAATGTCTTATATGTATATTAACTTAAGATATTAAAGCCAATATAGTTAATCATATAAATATATTAAAGAATTCCAATACATTCCATATACCACTCCCATGGTTAAAGTCATTCTAATAAGTGTAGCTTGTAAAAAGTTTTTAATGACGGGTGTCCAATAACCCTAGAATAACTTCGTACTCTCAACTAAAAAAAAGCTATGTGAGCCCTACCATTATGCATGTCTTTACACGGTATTTCATTCATCCAACTACCTTAATAAAAATGAGACAGATAAAAAGCTTAAGGAATTTAATGGCCACGGTTTAAGCCTTCCTAATACCTACCACATTAGCTATCCGACTTCTGATAAAGTCACAAAAACCTTAACGAAGGGAAAACAGAAAAATCAGCTTGATCTAGAGCTTCTTTAACATACGATGAGATTTTAACGGTGGCCGTTTAATCCTAATGTTTCTTTTCATGTGGTCCATTTGAGGTTACCGTTCAATCCTAAAATGACATGAAAAAAAAATGGATAGACTGTTTGGATAAAATGCATACATTGCGATGGCCATGAAGCTTTGACCTGTACAGACCATTATGGAACTCGATAATGGAGGTGTCATTACTGAATCCGAGTCCCATCATCTAACCGGTCCCGGAAACGGATTGGCTACTCCCCAGCCACCATCCAATAGCTAGTGGTCGGTGTTCTGTGGAACCCATCATGATCTATGTGTTTCATCTATGCCGTCCATCTAATTTTTCAGATCATTTTATTCAATGATACGAAAAATGAGATATATCCCACACATTACAGGAAGCAGTGTTGAATGAAAATGAACGTCGACCATTAAAATAATTTTGGGGCCATAAAATTTTTGGATCAAGCTGATCTTTGTTTTTTTCCCTTCATCTGGGTCTGTACGATCTAATCAACAGATTGGATGTAAAATAAACAGTACAGTGGGCCTTATGAGGATTTTAATGGTGGATATCCAATCACTATTGTTTTCCTGTGGTGTGGTCCACCTGATATATATATCCCTCTCATTTTTGAGGTAAAGCCTTAAAATGATCTATAAAAATGGATGAACGGAATGGATGAAACACATACACCATGGTCGGGCACACAGAGCACCGACTACCAGCCACGGGGCTGGTGGCAGGGGAGTAGCCAATCCGTTTCCGTGTGGGACACAGACAGTAATCGAGTGTAAGAATCGTCGAAGATCCTCTCCAGATCAAGAAAAAGCGGAAAAAAAAAAACCCGGCACAACCGTAATTATTTTGAAAACCACAGCCATTTTATCAATCCAGTTGAGCGGCGCGCTATTCCTCCACTCCCAGCTTAAATAAATAAGAAAAAAAAAAACCTGGGAAGGTGTGCTTTGCCTTTTTTCCGCCATTTCATTTCATTTTTTTTTTCTCATTTTCCAGAAAAAAAAAAGAAACAGAAGAAAAGAAAAAACCCACACCGACTCATCGTCATCTGCTGCATTTCTTTCTTCTCTCTCGTCGATTTCTCGGATCGGATTCTCGTCTCGGCGATCGCGTACACGTTTCAGGCTCAACCGAAATCTCTTGGATTCTGTTTTTTTATGGTACGGATTTTTCTCTGGATTTTCATTTTTTCATAACTCATTCGCTTTCTGTTTTCTTCTTTTATTCTGTTTATATTGTAATGAAAGCAAGAGAAATCTGTACTGATCCTGTCTGAGAAAAATCGGTTAATTTTCATTTATTTATTTATTTATTTTTTCCATTTTTTAAGAATTTGAATTGGTTTCTAGGGTTTTGTAATCTGTAATTATCTCATTTCGGAAACGAATGCATTCTTTTAGCAGTATGTAGTCTGCAATAACTTCTTCTTGAAATCAAGAATGAATGAGAAATAATCTTTTGATTTTTATGATTTTTTTTTTTTTTCAATTTAGATGAATTTTGGGAGCTCGCTTGGATCAGATCGTGATCTCATCGGCTGTAAAGCCCTAGTTTTTCGTGTTTAAAATAGTTTCTCGTACATGATATGTGCACCCTGCGCTTTTGACAAATAGACCCTGTTTTTTGAACAGGGGTAGATATGTGGTACTAGAAGCGTTATATTCTTTTCCCTATAGTAGAGAAACAAAATGGGCGTATTTATCAATATCATAGGGTGTACGCATCACTTCCTAGTTATTATTATCATCATCGTCAATTATTTATTTCCTTCTTTTCAAGCTTAATGAGAAAGGAGAGTTATCTTTTACTCTGTCAGCGTAGGACGCTTGATACACAGGCACTCAGAAATTTTTACACATGACATACATTGACTCAAATGAAACCAACTAAACTCTGGTACCCACTGTCGCTATGTTGCAGTCCCAAAATCAGATTGGTTGAGCAATTCTTACCTCTCATTAGAAGCTACTCATTTGTTGAAATACGTTGGATAATTTCCATTTTTTAGTGTCCAAAAAATGTCCACCTATCTGATAGTCAGATAACCAAATAAGCATCACTTTTGTTTCATGATACATTTAAACTGGGACCCATAATTTGGATATTTGAATTTGAATTACTTGTATACCACATCTGCAATTTCTTAGCGTAAGTACCTGCTTATCATCCATTGCATTCTGCCAGAGTATCAAGAACACTGGCAATATAAAATGATAACTCTTATGATCCAAAGTGTGCAAAATCATGTAGTGGTGGATGAGAAATGCTCCTGTGAACTCAAGGCACAGTAAATTGTAGCGTATTTGAGTTGCATTTGACAAGTAGATCCTCAATCAGTACAACCCCATCTTCATGGGTGGCCATTTAAATAAAACACTGATCAGAGATTCCTACCCTTACGATCAATATCGAGAAAAATGGATGGTCTGCATTGTTTGCAACAGAAGTCTTGCCATTGATCTTAACTATCCATTTAGTACATTTCACCTTGGATTGTCTATGGTTCGGAGGTTTTCAAAGCATCACTTCAATCTTATGATCTTAGCCACTCTGTTTGAAGCTAGGAATACACTGGTTCTGTGAGCAGCAAAAATTTGAATGGATGGGATCATTCAATCAGTGTGATTTTTTAAGCTTAGCTCACGGGGAGTGGACTTGATCGAATGGACCATCAAAATTGATTGCTTGGATTATCCATTTTCCCAAATTCAACTCAATGCACTGTATCTTTATAGCTAACCCTAGCTCTAACTTACTACCATAGTTAAGTACCGCTAACAACATGGGAAACCATTCCAAATAACGTCAAAATTACCAAGCCATCCAATCATGTAACAATAATTAAGTCCTACATAGAAGTGTCGAAATGATTGAGTTTCGTAAGAGTAGTTTCACTAAACCCTAAGAAGTGAATTTGAAATAAATGTAACTGCCAACTATTTGAGGCCTACTTTGTCGATGTGGTAGGAAAGGTGATTAGTATATGTTGTTTCCGCTTGATTAGACTAGATGTTTGCTATGCATCCCATTTGTGCATCCAAAAGTAAGCCTTTGTTTTTCAACTTGTAGCAATGTATCTGTTTTTATTTTTTAATGATGATTATTTCTTTGAAGACAGACAGCTTGTAATACCTTCAGCTTGCAGCACTTTGATGATGCGTATATCTTTCTGAAGTAATCACTTCCTCTTGTATTCATCTATGTCTTCATTATCTTGCAGGATTTGGATTGTGCAATTTAAAGTTAGCATGGAATCAGATGCTTTGAATCTTGGATTTTACATGCTTGAAGATAACCTGAAATCACATGTGTGCAGTATGTTTCAATTTGTGCGGTTCGCTATCTCAGAATGACTTGTAGATGGGTTAGTTTGGCCTTGCGACCTTATTCCACCTTTGCTGCTTTATTTCACTAGATTGAATTCGTCAGCAGGTGCAGCCGCCCCAAGTGATGGGTTCGTATTCCGGTGCTTCTGAAATTGTTGAATCAAATGAAGGATTCGATTCGATTCGTCATCCTAAAGGATCGAAGCCTTTAAATTTTAAACCAAGAGTGGATGATGGGGCCAGCAAACATTCCTCGCCAATGTCAGAACGTTATTCACTAGAAGATGACCTTAATCAGCTCATTAGGACTTTTGATCTCAGAACTCCCCCTAGAGGCATGGGCTCCGTGGGCTCTTCGCAACAATTAGGAGTGAGCTCATTGCGAAAAAGTGCCCAAAAAAGGCCTATTAGAGTTGGTATATCGCAAGCATCAGGTATAGGGATTTCCGAATCTGTGACCTTGAAGCAGGCACTAAGAGGGTTATGCATTTCTCAGGCGTCGGAGATGGCTGCTATGAAGCGGTTATCAAAGCCAGCAGGTTTGTCCAGTTCTTCTGAAGCTGGAACTATTAAAAGGTTATACAGGGCGGTGGTAGTTGAGGCTGGGGAAACGGGTCTCCCCCTCAATAAAGAGAAGGGGGATTTGGTAGAAATATCACTTGTGCCTGAAAAAGACTCCTTGTATTCATCTGAGAAACCTAAATCCTTGAAAGAAAACCAAGTCAATGAAGAGAAGGAGAGTTCATTGGAGATATCCATTGTGGCCGAAAAAGGCACCCTAAATTCATCGGAAAAGGTAGCCAAACCCTTGAAATTGTCCAAGGTGGAATCATCAGATCAAAGTGCCATTTCCTCTCCCCCTTGTGTAGCTGCAACCACATTGAAGGTGACAAAGACTAAAACATCTTCCCAAGATGTAATTGCTCATGCCTCATCAGACGTTGCATACAAAGCATCGACTGTGGGGCCTGGGATGAAAGGAAAGATGATTTCTAAATCATCTGTGTCTAGCTCAAATACTGGTTCAGAAGTGAGCAATTTGGGTGCAAGTCCACGTGCGATCAAACTGACCTCTAGGAGCACTAAGAAAAAAGGAAACCAGGATTCAACTTCAGTGTCTGGCAGTTCAAATATGTCTTCTGACATTGACAGGGTTGCTGTGGGCCCTGGTACTAGCAGATTGGATTACCAGAAGGACAGTAATCAAAAGAATGCAAGGCTAGAATCCAGCAGTGAAAGTAATAACATTGAAGGAAGATCAAGGAACATGCACTCTTTTATAAATAAGCCTGATTGTTGTTCAAATAGCTGTAATGGAGACAGTACAGTTGGTGCGAAGATGAGTGAAAGCACAAGAACAAAAGAAAAGGGGGAGTGGTCCCAGAGCTCAAAAAGTAGCATTGGTGACTACAGCAGCAGCACTAGCATCAGCGACGAGAGCAATCTGAGCAGCACTATTTGTAATGGAAATAGGCCCCACATGTCAAAAGATTTGAGATGGGAAGCCATACGTCATGTCGAGATGCAGCATGGAAGCTTAGGGTTGAAGCACTTCAAGCTGCTGAAGAGGCTTGGCTGTGGTGATATTGGGACTGTTTATCTTGCTGAGCTAACGGGTTCAAGCTGTCTATTTGCGTTGAAGATCATGGATACTGATTTCTTGGCAAGCAGAAAGAAAACTCTGAGGGCTCAAACAGAAAGAGAGATACTGCAAATGCTGGATCATCCTTTCCTTCCGACCTTGTTCACTCATTTCATGACTGATAGACTGTCATGCTTAGTTATGGAGTATTGTCCAGGTGGAGATCTGCATGTACTCCGACAGAGACAACCAGGCAGGAGTTTCTCAGAACAAGCAGCCAGGTAAGAAATTTGAACCAAGCAACCTGTGGTGAGGAACTATATGAACCTCAACCTAAGGATATGCAAATTATCCTTGGCTTTTCATTTTGTACTAGTGGGGTCTATGGTTTTGTAATCCAGACAGTTGATCCGATGCTCATCATGGATGGTGCATCCCTGAAAATGTCACAGATTGGAAATCCTATTCTAGTTTTCAAATCTTAGGCCATTTTGAGTAGAATGTGGTCCCTTGTGGTATTTCTTTTCTTAACTGTTTATTTTCAGGCCATAAATTGGAGTGTTTTGATATTTCTGTTGAGAAGATTCCCTTCAAATCAACTATCCGGATCACCAAACTATGGGCCCCTTTGTATGACCAAGGACCTGGAGATACTATGCATATGTGTGGGTTGAGGACAAGATATTCGATAATGGTAAAGGTGGCTGTAACAGCCAGCCTTATGGCCATCATGATACGGGCCATAATGGCCGTTATGGCTCTGTAGTAGTTGAATTTTTTTAAAGGAAAAAGTATTGGCCCCTTACGGGCCGGGCCTGAAATGGCCGTTAGCCCATTATGGGTCTTTTGTTTTCTCGAAGTGGGTGTTATGGACCTGAATTAAGTAATGGGCACCATTGTTACCGTTACATAATGACCGTGATGGCTGTAATGTAACTGTTTTTGAATACCATGGTCAAGGATCACGTGACTCTTACTTTTCAGTCCCAAAACTTACACAACCTCATTTGTTTATATTATCCAGTGTCACATAGACAGTTCTGGCATTTAAGGTTAGGTATTTCACATGCTTTTCTCTGCAACCAAAGTTTTTCACCGGTTAGCCAACATTCTTGATTGATATTGTAGGCTGCTTCTTAAGTTAATTTGTTACATGGCATATTCCTTTGCCTTTTTTCTTTTCCCACAATTTCTAACATGCTGGTGCTGATTTATATCCCTTTTCTGGGCTTGGGTTTTTATTTATTTATTTTTTTGGGGGGGGAGGAGAATAGTGAGGTGGCTACTGGACGGTGCTCTATGGTCCTCATCATCATGTATGTGTTTTATCCATGCTGTCCATCAATTTTGGATAATTATTTTAGGGGCAAGCCCAAAAATGAGGCAGATCCAACTCTCAGGTCAACCACACCACATGAAAACAGTGGTGATTGAACGCCCACCGTTAAAAACTTCCTAGGGCCCACAATATTGTTTATTTTCCATCCAAACTATTGATTAGGTCACATGGATCTGGATGAAGGAAATCACAAATATCAGTTTCATCCAAAACTTGTGGCCCCTAGGAAGATTTTAGTGGTGGGTGTTAAATCACCATTGGTTCTTGTGGTGTGGTCCACTTGAGATTCAGATCTGCTTCATTTTTGGGTTCATGCCCTAAAATGATCTGAAAAAAAAAAAATGGATGGACGGTGTGGATAAAACATATACATTATGGTGGGCCCCACAGAGCACTATCCAGTAGCTACTGGCTACTGGCAGCGTCAGTAGGCAATCCACATCGGGGTTGAATGGCGTACAAACGACACCTGGGCCCCACCTTTTTCTTGACACTGAAGTAACTGGTGGGTCATAGTTGATTTGTGGAAATCTTTTGAATTGGTATCCTCATCGATTCATGATTCAACAAGGTTTACTTGATTATGTTGGTTTTCTGCAATAGAATAAAAATGGTATGACTTGGACGTGTTCCTTTTGACTTGTGAGAGTTGCCGAGTAAGTGAAAAGCTATGCCGAAGTTGGACAAGTGAAATCACTCTGTGTAGGCAAATCTTCCGACCTTCAACACATTTGTGCTAAAAAAAATAGGTCATCATGGTTGATTTACTTATGAGTTGACGTGGGAGAATTTTCCAATATCCGACCATTAGACATATTATGGTGTACCCTTTTCTTCACCCAACATTTCTTATATCGTCAAGCATCGTTTGACATTTTGGATGTGCACCTTAAGAAAAAGTGTTATGGACATGATAGGATGGAAGCTTTCGACTAGGCCCAACATTAGCTATGGACTTACAAATGGGTGTTAAAAAGGGATCTTGTAACTACTAACTACAGTAAACGGAGACCAAGAATTGTGCTGGTTAGGAGTGAGTTGGTTTAAGTTGAAGGCTCTGGAAGGGCAAGGGGAAGGCCCCAAAGGATATTAGATGGAGGCAGTAAGAAAAGACTTGATGACTGATGGTTTAACCGAGGGTATAGTCCTTGCTAGAGTGGAATGGCAGAGCATGATTCATGTAGCCAGGCCTAATTAGTTGGGATAAGGCTTTGATGACGACGCTGACTAATGTCAGTCCATTCTCATATAGAAACCAAATAATGTCTTGACACACATTGGTCTTATCATCTTTCTTTCGCACTGCATATGTAACTTGTTTTTGCCGTCACCATCATTTTGTGTTACATAATTGTCCATGGGTCCTTCCCTCTCTCGTTCCTTTAATTTCCTACTTTAATGATTCCCTTTTGGGGGCCCTATTATCGTAAAAGTAATCTGCTCTCCCAGCTTCTGAAAAGCTTTACTCTTTGTACATATCCCTTTATTTTTCCTTCTAAAACCATTTAAAACTTTGCCAAAACCACTTCTTTCAATTGATTAAGCCCATTTTTTTTCCTTGTTTTTGCAAGATGGTGTTTCCTAAGAAAGATACCACAATAATACGATCACAGCAATATTTACAACAAAAAATGGTTTGCTGTTCAGGTTTATGGGAGCACAGTGCTCGTCTTCTTCACTACACTTTGCATGATGTGCCATTTTCTAACAATACAAAAAATAAAAAATAAAAAATCCACCTTGCTAAAAGATGCATCAAGCCAACAAAAACACCCAAAATCCACTAACATCCTAAAAAAATCCACCACAACACCCACTACCACACCAAAACTCTCCTACCACAACATAGTTGAGATAGGTTTGAGAAGAAATTAGTTGAGTTAGGTTTGAGAAGAAATTAGTAGGAAGAATGGAAGAGAATGTGTAGAAAGAGAGAAAAGAAGAAAAGGATAGTTAGGGCAATGGGTTGTGTGTTTTCCTCTACAAAACCCTTATATTATACACAGTCCACAGTTTCACACACACACACACACACACACACACACACACACACACTCCCCCTCAAGTTGGATCATGGATATCAATCATGCCCAACTTGTTCACTAGATGATGCAAGGGATCTTGAGCAACAGATTTAGTGAACAGATCAGCTAGTTGCTCCCCCAAAACAAATGAATGGAGTTGCGATTTCTTTAGCAACCACCTTTTCACGGATGAAGTGACAGTCCATCTCAATATGTTTGGTGCGCACATGAAACACATGATTGTTGACATTATGAATAGCAGCTTGATTGTCACAATACAAATGAATATGGCCAGAAGGAGGAAAACCAAACTCTTGTAACAAGGTGCTAAGCTACATAAGTTCACACGTCACATGGGCCATTGCTCTATATTCAACTTTTGCAGTGGACCGAGCAACCACAAACCACTTTTGACTCTTCCAAATAACCAGATTGCCACCCACATAGGTGCAATAGTTAGATGTAGATCGGCGATCAAGAAGATTGCAGACACAGTCAACATCAGAGTAACTAGAGAGATAAAGATGACCATGTCGCGCCTCGATCGGGAGCTAATTTAAGATAATGGAGGATCCAATACACAACAAAAAGATGGGTTGTACGAGGTGCATGCATATATTGACTTATGACGCCTATCGCAAATGAAAGGTCAAGCCGTGTAATAGTCAAATAAATGAGGCGTAAGTGACAATATATGCCAGGATCATATAAGAGTTCGCCATCATCAAGACTAAATTTCTGAGCAACATCCATAGGAGTGGCAACAGGTCGACGACACCCAAGCATGCCAATCTTAGACAAGAGATCAATGACATATTTGTGCGATAGAACAATTCCAGACTTGGATCTAGCCACTTCAATACCAAGAAAGTAGCGAAGTGTACCCAAATATTTAATAGCAAATCGTGCTTGAAGAAAGGATTTGAGAGGAGTAATGCGCTTGGCATCATCACTGGCTAATACAATATCATCTACATAGACCAATGAAACCATAATTCCCATAGTATGACGACAGATGGCTGCGAATAAAGCTGAAGTCCAATAACGCATGACTAAACTCGTCAAACCAGGCCCGGGGTGATTGCTTAAGACCATAGATAGCCTTCTTGAGGCGACGAACCCAATGTGAGCCACTGGTTAGGGAGAAGTTGGGTGGCTGATCCATATACACATCCTTAGTAAGGTCACCATGAAGAAATGCGTTCTTCACATCTAGCTGGAGTAACAACCAAGATAGATTTGAAGCTAATGAGATGATCACACGAACTAAATTAAGCTTGGCCACAAGGGAGAAGGTCTTGAAGTACTCTACACCATAAGTTTGAGTGTAGCCTTTAGCGACTAATCAAGCTTTATACCGGTCAATTGATCCATTTGTAAGATACTTAATAGTATAAACCCATCGACACCCAACTGTCTGCTTACCCTTAGTTAAAGGGAACCAACTCCCATGTATCATTCTTTTCAAGAGCCTGCATTTCTTCCATCATAGCTTTCCTCTGGTCAGGACTACTGAGGGCCTCCTTGAGCGTGCGAGGAATTGATGAAGAGGAGACCGAGATAGTAACGGCCCTGAATGTAGGAGACAAACATTGAAAGGAAACATAATGATGGATAGGATGACAAGTACATGAGCAATTAAATTTACGTAAAGCAATAGGGAGATTATCAGAAGATGAAGGGATAGTACTTGGATCTCCATCGGAAGTGGATGGAATGATGGAGGGATGATTGGTGGGATATTTTTTCTGTTTCTAGTACACACGTAATGGCTTGACAAGTTCAGAAGGATGTGAGTCTTCATCAAGAGAGAGAACTGGAAGAGGTATACGTGGATTTAATAGTCCCCCCTTAATTGGTAAGATGATGGTGTAACAAATGCTCTTTAGATGAGAAGTAGGGAACATCCTCAAAGAAAGTAACATCCGCTAACACATACTTCTTACGAGTTAGGGGGTTATAACTTTTGTACCCCTTTTGGGATCACAAATATCCTAGAAAGCCACATTTTTCAGATCGAGGATTTAACTTGTCATTACCACCATCAAGTTTATAAACAAAACACGTACAACCATAAACTCTAGGAGACGAGGGAAAAGCCTTATCATGAGGATGTAAAAGTTCAAAGGAAGATTTATTGTGTCAAGTCCTAGGAGGAATGCGACTAATAAGAAAGACAATGGTAAGTAAAGCATAATCCCAAAAACGTTTCAGAGTACTCATACTAAGGAGCACACGTGTAACTTCGAGAAGATGACAATTGTTCTTTTCAGCAACTCCATTTTGTTAAGGGTCATTGGACAAGAAGTCTAAGACAAAATACCACGATCCTGCAAAAATGTCAAGAAAGCTTTCGACATATATTCACCCCCATTGTCAGAGCGAAGAACTTTAATTGAGTATTGAAATTGATTAACAACTTCATTGTAAAAGGCCTTGAACATATCAACACGTCATGTTTGAATTTCATAAGATAAATTCATGTCATGCAAGAATGATCATCGATGAAAGAGACGAAGTATTTGTAACCTAGAACAGAGTCAACACACCCAGGGCCCCAAACATCAGAGAATCAATTCAAAAGGTTTATATTTCCTTGCAATCGAGCTAGGAGGAAATAGTTTTATGATGCTTATAAAACTCACAGGCATCACAATATAAGGGGGTTTAAGAGTAGAAATAGAAGGGAAAATGAGTCTCGATCTTGACAAAGATCGATGCCCTAAACGGCAATGCCATCTTGACACAAAATCCCTATCTAATGACAAAGCACCAATAGGACTAACGGAGGTATCATCGAGGAAGTAAATACCACCATGTTCACCGCCCCACCAATCTTCCACTTAGTCTAGAGATCGTAAAATACACAATAAGAACAAAAAAATGTTATGGAATAGTGCAATGATTTAGTAAGAGAACTAACAAACAACGGATTTAATGGAAAAGAAGGAATATGAAGAACAAAAAATAGTTGCATAGTAGGGGAAAGGGTAATGGATCTAATCCCAGATATGGGACAGTAATTGCCATTGATAACTGTAATAGAACTAGATTGACTAGTAGGTTGATAAGATTGGAACAGATGAAGCTTACCAGTCATGTGAAATGTAGCTCTAGAGTTGATTACCCAGGAGGGAGATGAGGAAACATGGAGTGCAGTGGAAGAAGAGATCGGGTCACATTAGTGGCAGTGCATCAAGGCATCGTATGTTTCTCGAGAGATGGTAACTGAATCACTTGAAGCTGGCACCTCGTGAGGCAATGCTGAAGGTTCTTGACGAGATTTCCTGGAAGTAGATGACATGACACCAGCCATATAAGCACCTGCCCACGAAGGGCGACCAACAATATCCTAGCATTGATCAATTGTATGGTTAGTGCCACCGTAATGAAAGTAACTATGGGAAGATCCATCACAACCACGTCCACGACCATTAAAAATGTAGTTACCACGACCGCCTCTATCATGGACTCGACCTCTGGATCTACTGCCATAACTAGGAGCATGGGTTGAACTTGAAGCTTGAGAAGTAGAGCTTGAAAGACGATTACCAGCTATGAAGGCAGATCTATCATCAACATGAGTGACAGGTATAGCTGATGACGGGTTAGTAACTCTTTGAACAAGAGAGTAGACAATTGACAAGGGCTCCATAACTAGGATCTGGCGATAGGTACTCTGATATTCTGAATTGAGTCCAGAGAGAAACTACATGATCCGAGTCTCCTCACAATGTTGTCGGATGAGTTCACGATCTTAACTACAATGAGATGGGAGAGGATGATACATATCCAGCTCATCCCACATACCATGTAAAGCAGTAAAGTACTCCTTCAGGCTTTTATATTCTTGTTGAAACTTAGACATGTCTGAAATCAACTTGTACATCCTAGATATATTACGATCATCAAAATACATGTCTCGGATAGTATCCTATATCTTCTTAGCCAACGTTAAAAACACAACATAATTGCTAATGGTGCTCTCTATACTGTTTAGAAGCCAAGCCATGACCTAGTATTTTTCTTTAGTCAGGTTTTAAATCCTTCATTAGTTGAATTTGGAGATCCTCCCAAGAAGAGCTTGATGGATTGGGCCCATTGCAAGTAATTGTTCTCATTTAACTTGACAGTTGTGATCAATAATGTGTGAGCATCGGAAGGCCTTATATGGGCCTCAGTAGAAAGCTTATCTTCCGTACTTGGTCAAAAGAAAAGATGCAATAGGACCAGGCATATATGAACCACAAGAGGAATCCAAAACACACCAAAGTGGCAAATACACCCAACTTTTAGCATATAGCCAACAACCCACACAACTTGAAAATCAGAACCTCCACATACCAAACCCAAAAACTTAGAGGAAGAGACAGAACCACACCTAAAAGGGTATTTGATGAGGACATCATGCGCACGCGCACGCTCCCCACCCTATGCACGTACTCAAGGAGGAAGGCCCCACTATCGATCTGGATCGACGACGACATTTATGGAGGACCTCTTAGTTAGGGGGACCGTGCTATGGAGCATTGGAGTTGACCCGATCATCATAGGGATTCCACCATTGGATCTCATGATCGTGGCTCACTACCCTAGATGATATAGGATTTTTGAGTTTTGGTTATTATCGTTATTAGAAACATCATGAACGGTTTTGATTGTGTTGATTAGTTGTTATTTTTGTTATTTCGTTTCTAAGTAATAGTGTGCGCACATGGCGCGGCCTTTAAGGTTTAGGGTTTTCTTATAAATAGGCAACCCCATGTAGGTATTTTTCCATTGAAGTTTATGAATAAAATTCTGCTTTTTTTTCTTCTCTAGTCCTCGGAGTTGAAGAACCTAATTGGGTACAAAACCCTACCTTCCTCGAAGGGCTAACCACCGTGGTGCGAAGCCACAACCATCCCAAATCGTCCCCACCTCCTACACCCCACATCCATCATCTCCCACAACTTTCCCATCTTCAGATTTATCTTTTCTTTGCACCCAAATTCTCATTTACAGTAGATTTTCAGATTCTGGCCCTCCAGGGGGCTGAAACTTTGGCGGAGCACCACGCACACACCGACCGTGGATCGACGTGAAACTTGGCGTGGGGGTGGATCTCCCCTGGCCGACCAACCTCTAGCTGGCCATTTTCAGTTTCGTGGGCCCCACACACGTGCGGATAGGAACCCACACGTGTGTCTGGGCTGGGTTGCTCTCCACACGTGTGGACTGTCTCAGGTTATTCTCTCTCCCCAATTTCACTCTTCTTTCGCCTTAAATCCCTAACCCTAACCCTAGATAATCCCAAATTCCAAGTTTTCCAATTTTTGCAAACCCTAGATTTTCCTCGAATTGAAACATGGTGAATCTCTTGAATTGGGGAACAATCCTTTGCAAGAGTGGATGAATCTACACTCCTTTGGGCATTGTTTGGTTTATAATTTTATTTGATCTAGCCCTAACGTGTGTAGGCTTGGACCCCTGTAGATTCCCCTTGTTGAATGTTTGATCGTATGTTGGACGTGAAAGTTTGTGATTGTTTAAAATTGGTATGATCTAACGCTTGAAATCTTACATGTCATATTTAATTTCATGTCCTGCATCAGTATTGGACACCAGCCCCCAACTAAGCTCACATAAAAAGGGGGGGTCCCCAAAAACCACGGAAAAACCACTCCCCATGCAAACAACTCTAATAACAGCCAAACCGACTAGCCCCCTTTTGATCTTCATCAGAAAAACACATCTGATTGAAAGAAATCTCAAAAAAACTCAAAATGGGTCATTTCCAAAAAATACCTTGGGGGCTTCGAAACTCACCTTAATCTTGCTAAAAAAATTCCATAAAAATCACCACAATCCTTTTAAAATTAAGATCTACCAAACCATACACTTCATTTGCTACATGGTTGTACGGATAGTACAAACACTGACATCAGCCGTATGGAAGCGTCAGCAAGATGCGACAGCTATGAGCAAAAGGACAAGCTGAATCCAAGCTCTAGTACCAAGTTGAGTTAGGTTTGAGAAGAAATCAGTAGGAAGAGTGGAAGGGAAGCTGTAGAAAGAGAGAAAAGAGGAAAAGGATGGTTAGGGCAATGGGTTGTGTGTTCTCGTCTACACAACCCTTGTATTATTTATAAATATGTACATATGGTACTCCAGAAGATCAAACAAAACACACACACAGTTCACGGTTACATATATATCTCAACAAACACCAACAGCACAACATGCACCACTACCATAAGTGCACCACCAAAACCCAAAACTACTAAAATATCAACAAAAAAGTAGTAGTTAAGAAAAAACCAACAGTTGATTATGACTACAGGTCGCTAAGAAATTGAAAAATATAGCTCAAAATCCCCAAAGTTCAAAAGCCTCTAAAGCCCCCCTTCCCTTGTCAATGTGTGAAGATGAAATGATAGAAAGGGCTGAAAAGGCCCTAATCATGGTGTGCCGTAAAGGCTGTTACATAAAGGTAATGGTGGCAACCGTTACACGTTACGGGGTCGTAACGGCCGTAACAGCCGTTATGGAAAAAAATGACCTGTAATTGCTGTTAACAGCACGTTACATCCTCTATAAAGGCCATAATAGTCCCGTAATGATCTAATAATCATGCTAAATATATCCAAAATTACAAAAAAAAAAAAGAAGAAGAAGAAGAAGAAAGGAAGCGCATTACGAAAACTGATCTATCGCATGTTATTAAATATTCAATAATTCTACATGCATCGCAACCATCAAGCATTAAAAAAAAAAAAAAAAACTAATAATTTTTGTTTTTGGATTTTTCAATAATCATGATAAGTACACATGAAATTACAAATACTAAAAAATAAAAAAAGGAAAATTCATTATGAAAACTGATTCGTTGCATGTTATTGAAGATTCAACCATTCCATGTGCATTGCAACCATCAAGCATCGAACTGGAGAAAAACAAACCTACTTTTAATATTGTTTTTCGTATCTTTCAATAATCATGATAAATACATCCGAAATTACAAAAAAAAAAATAAATAAATAAAATAGGAAAATGCATTACAAAAACTGATCTATTGCATGTTATTGAAGATTCAACATTTCTACATGCATTAAAACTATCATGCATCGAATTAGAAGATGGAAAAAACAAAAAAAAAAAAAAAAAGAAAAAAAAAGAAGAAGAAAAAAAATGCATTACAAAAACTAATTTATTGCATGTTATTGAAGATCCAACCATTGTACATGCATTACAACCATCAAACATCGAATTAGAAAAAAAAAACTATTATTATTATAATTTTTTGCATTTTTCAATACTCATGATAAATACATCCGAAATTACAAAAAAGAAATTTAAAAATTAGGAAAATGCATCACAAAAACTGATGTATTGCATGTTATTGTAGATTAACTGTTCTATATGCATTACAAACATGGAAATATATATATATATATATATATTCGTGAAAGTGTATTTTTTGGAAACAATAAAAAAAAAACACTAAATCGATTAAAAAAAAATAAATTAGCAAGATTATATCAATTTGGTGTTTTCCCATTTGATTTCATCATTTCCAACAACAAATTCCAAAAAAAAAAAAAACGAGGATAATAACCTGAGTTTTTGAGAATCCTCAAAACAACCCACTTGAGTTTTGATTTGTCAAATCTTTCTAGATTTCAAGTTTAGTTGTCAATGTGGCACATGATTAGTCGGATTTGGCTTAGAAACACTAGGAATTATATAAAAAAAAAAAAAAGAGAAAAAAAGGGAAGATTCGAGTGAAAAATGGAGGATTATGTATATAAAAGCCAGCAGTTTATAGCCGTTGTGGTCTCTGGACCATTACGGCCGTTAGTCAACTGTTTTCAGAAACCCACTGTTACAACCCTGTAACACGTAATGGCTACAGCCACTACGTTCGATCTCTTGATCTGTGATGTGAGTGTGTTGGTGGTTGTGATGTAGGACATGAAATTCAAGTATAATGTGCAAGATTTTCAGGCTTTAGATCACACTAGTTCAGACACAATTACACAAAATTCCACATCCCACACAAAAGTTCAAACACTTAACAAGGGAAATCTTATGCGGATCCAGGCTTACACATGCTAGGGCCGGATCAATCAAAATTATAGACCAAACAAGAATCAAAGGAGGTTAAATTCATCTACACATGCACAAAAATAATTCTCCATTCCAAGGGGTTCACAAATTTCAATTCGGGAAACCCTAAGGTTGAAAAAAGGGCACAAAATTAGGGACTTGAGTAATTAGGGTTATGGTAAGGGATTTGGAGCGAAATAGGGGTGAAAGAGAGGAGAGACGAACTAGAAAATTACCGCAGGTGTGGACAACGGTAATGGCCCAGACGCACGTGTGATCTTAGCCGCATGTGTGTGGGGCTCATTATTCAGAAAAATGCCACCTTGGCCCTGGTCAGCCAGAGATGGACTTCAATACCCCCAAATCTCAGCTTGATCTGATGCACGTTTGTGCGTGGTGCTCCGCCGAAGTTTTAGCCCTCCTGTAGGGCCAAATTCTAGAAATCTGTTGTAGATGGAGAAACGCCTACAAATATTGATGGATTTGCAGACGGAATGCTTGTAGGAGAAGAGAAATATGGATGGAAGAAGGTGAGGGCGAATCGGGATAGGTGTGGCTTAGCACCACGGTAATCAGCCCTTTGAGGAAGGGAGAGTTTCGCACCCAATTGAATCTCCACAGCTCGGAAATTTAGAGCAGGAAAACGCAATAATTTTATTAATCGTCATTGAGGAAAAAAGACCACAAGGGGTGCCTATTTATAATAAAACCCTATATCCCAAAACTCGCGCCATGTGCGCAACCTATTACTTAGAGACGAAGTAATAAAAAATAACAACTAATCAAAGTAATATAAACCGTCCATGATATTCCTAATAACAATAATAAACAAAACCCGAAGTACTAGATCAATTAGAATAGTAGGCCACGATCATGAGAACCCATGGTGGGATTCACATGACTATCGGGTCCACTCAAACGAACCAAAACAGTCCTCTAACTAGGAGACCCTCCCTGGACGTTGTCATCGATCCAGATCGATGGTGGGGCCTTCCTTGCGTACGTGTATAGGGGGTGTGCCTGTGGGCGGGATGTCTTCATCAATTCTCCCTGGCTGCGAAGATTTCGCCACCAGCGAAACAGAACTCTTAAACTGCTTCAAGATGTCAGCATCAAGTCTCTGAAGCTCCTCCTCAGTGAGCCACGTACTGTCTGAAGCTGGGCGTGATTGCCACTTAACTAGGTACTTCTAAAATCCGCCGTCAGACGTAGATATTATCTGATGGTCCAGAATATCCTCTATCTCCTCTCTGGGTGTGGGAAGGGTATGTATAAGAGGTAGAGGTTGAGAAAATGGGTTCAGAAGGGCAGATATGGAAGGTAGAGGCTGGGACGATGGGTCAGAAAGAGTAGGTATGGGAGGTAGAGGCTGGGAAGATGGGTCGAGAAAGGGCCATGGATCAAGGGAAAAGTATGGGGAATCAGGATGGTTAGGTGAAAGGTTGGAAAATCCATCAGTGGCCCCCTGAAATGCAACTAGATTCTTCACATTGAATGTGGAACTAATTCCCATGGAGGGTGGAAGATCTACCACATACTCATTGAGACCGTTTCGTTTTATAATTTTGAATGGTCCAGCACTACGAGCATGTAATTTACGAACGGCTCCCTGAGGGTACCGCTCTGGCCTGATGCAGACCATCACAGTCCCTTACATTGAATTCATTGAAACGTTTATGTTGGTCTACAGAAAGTGTGTAATGTTCATTACTAGTCATGATCTTCTGCCTGATTTCTGGATGCCATGAATGAATGTGATGCGCAAAAGACTCTGCAGACTCTGATGGCCTATGGGACAGTGACATAGGGACAAGATCAATAGGTTTCCTAGGTTTATAACCAGTAACGGTTTCAAAAGGACTTGGACTTGTGGACCTATCGACAGAACTATTAAACGCAAACTCGGCTATAGGTAGTACGATGTCCCACGTCCTGGTGTGCTGTATATCCTCATAGGGGGGAAACTCATTTGGTAACTCGTCATAAAAGATATCACAAAACTCATTTACTATTAGAATGGCCTTAGTGGGTAACCCTACACTAGCCTCTGGTGCACTTTCTCTAGCCACAAGGCCGTACATGTCGTACCACTCAAAAAGGTGGTCCATGTCTGCCAACCAATCTTGAAAAGCTTTAGAGTCCAAGTGGTCATCAAACGTGGGGGCATCTACTCTCACTCCTTTGATAAGTTGCGCATCGGGGTCATAGTGATCTTGATGTCCCTCACGGGGTGGGTGCACGGGTGCGCACTCATAACCGATTCCTTGATCACCTCCATTCCTTGGTCGATCCTCTTGACCACCTGCCTGAGATTGGGCATCTTTCCCAATGGTGGGGTTTGCCCTGGCGGAGGTCTCTAGTTGTGTAATATGCACATCAAGCTGTTCAAAGAGTTAGTTCATACGTTGTTCCAAGCGCCTATCCAAAGACTCAAACTACTGGGCCAGCTTGTTCATCGACTCTTGCAATTGCTCCATGTTTAGTATAGGGTGCAAGCCAAAACCACAACCCGTACTTGTGGGCATACAACTACTAACTCAATCTAAGGACTTTCTACTACGACTCTATGCGCCTAGATAGGACTAAATGCTTTTATAGGACTCTATATGGAGAAAATGACACAATACTACTCAATTTTCAGCAACCTATTTGCCCAAAAAAAATCTGTCAATAGAAAATTCAGCAAAGAGATATGTGGATTTTCTGATAGCAGAAAATTCAGCAGCCTATATCAGAAATTATGGACCTCTAAACAGCTCTATATGATGATACTTGATCCATAATGGACACAAATAAACTAGACCCTAAACATGTAATGCATTCCTCTACAAGAACCCTAAGCTCTGATACTAAATTTGATGTAGGACATGAAATTCAAGTATGATGTCAAGATTTTCAGGCTTTAGATCACACTAGTTCAGATACAGTTACACAAAATTTCACATCCCACACAAAAGTTCAAACACTCAATTAAGGGGAATCTTACGCGGATCCAGGCCTACACATGCTAGGGCCGGATCAATCAAACTTATAGACCAAACAAGAATCAAAGGAGGGCAAATTCATCCACACATGCACATAAATAATTCCCCAATCCAAGGGGTTCACAAATTCCAATTCGGGGAACCCCTAAGGTTGAAAAAATGGCACAAAATTGGGGATTTGAGTAATTTAGGGTTAGGGTTAGGGATTTGGAGTGAAAGAGGGGTGAAAGAGAGGAGAGAGACGAACTAGAAAAGTACCGCACGTGTGGACAACAGCAATGACCCAGACGCACGTGTGATCCTGGCCGCACGTGTGTGGGGCCCACTATTCAGAAAAAGGCCACCTTGGCCCTGGTCGGCTAGGGATGGACTCCAAAACCCTCAAATCTCAACTCGATTTGATGCACTGTTTGTGTGCGGTGCTTCATCGAAGTTTCAGCCCTCCTGCAGGGCCAGATTATGGAAATTTGCTGTAAATGGAGAAATGCCTGCAAATATTGATGGATTTGCAGATAGAATGCTTGCAAGAGAAGAGAAATATGGATGGAAGAAGGTGGGGGCGAATCGGGATAGGTGTGGCTTCGTACCACGGTAGTCAGCCTTTCGAGGAAGGGAGGGTTTCGTACCCAATTGAATCTCCATAACTCAGAAATTTAGAGGAGCAGAAAAACGCAGTAATTTTATTAATTTTCATTGAGAAACAAAGACTACAAGGGGTGCCTATTTATAATAAAACCGTATACTCTAAAACTCGCACCATGTGCGCAACCTATTACTTAGAGACGAAGTAATAAAAAATAACAACTAATCAAAACAATCTAAACCGTTCATGATATTCCTAATAACAATAATAAGCAAAACCGAAAGTATTAGATCAATTAGAATAGTGGGTCACGATCATGAGAACCCATTGTGGGATTCACATGACTATCGGGTCCACTCCAACGAACCAAAACACAGTCCTCTAATTAGGAGGCCCTCTCTGGACGTTGTCATCGATCCAAATCGATGGTGGGGCCCTCTTCCTCCTTGCGTACGTAGGGGGGTGTGCGTGTGCACGTGATGTCCCATCAGGTTGCATTAGTTGGAACTTGGAGGAGAGTAGAGATGAGCTATACTTTAGGATCCAACATATCCTAGAATCATGAGAATCCAAAGCGGGGAGGGGCCTATAAGTAACAAGTAACAATGGTAAGTTGGAAGCTACCCTTTTGGTTTCACAATAAGTAGTTATTTGTACACAAGGTTTTGAATAGCAGTATTGGAGGGGATATTAACTGGGCTGAAAAATCATACAATCTGGGGTGTATCATATCATATTGCTAGTATCAGCTGAAAATATTTTGGCCCAAAAAGTTTTGAAAATTATATAGAAAATAAGAAACAGTGTAAAGCATTGGATTCTATTACTTTTTAAATGCTTTTAACAAGAATTGAATGGTGTACCAGACCATTCTTTGATAAGAATGTTGTCTATTGCCAAATAGGCCCTCATCAAACAAAATCAAACACAATTTGATAGATTAGGTCCCCGGTATATTGAAATGCAACAGAAGGAACAAAGAAAAAGGATAGTTTTTCCCTTAAAAATTTCCCAAAATGGTTTAGTGATAGTTTTCCCTTTCAAAATTTTCACAAAATGGTTTATTCTGCTTGGTTTCATTGAATCTTACCTAAATCTTGTGTTTTGATCCTAAAGGAGGTCCACATCTAGTATAAAATGAGTTTTTAAGCTTCCTCCATGGTTGAAATGAAGAACCAAGTGAAAAGAGAGAGAGAGAGGGTAGTTGGAAAAACAATTTGAAACAGGCCTGCTTGCACCAACTGTACCCCCCAAAACCAATTTTAGAAGCCCATGTTTGTACTGAGAACTACTTGTACCTTGTACCTTGCACTCATAACATCTAAATATGGATTAGCTGGCCACAAGTAGAAAATAAGTCATTTTATGACCCCAAACATCTCAGAATCACAAGAATCCCAGTGCAGAAAGCAAGGGCATTCAGGAAAAGAAATTCTCTACACAGCCATACCATTACATGTCTGGAAAGAACATCAGTGGACGGATTACACTTGGTTATAACCTGGCGTGGTTTTAATCAAATTATTAGAAGACCCAAATCAAAATTCTACATGTTGTCACTTTGACTTGTACTCATGGTATTCCAAATTGGTTACGTAACGGCCGTTATGTTACGGTAACGGTCATAACCGTTACGCGTTACAAGGTCGAAACGGCCGTTACAGAAAAACGTGCCGTAACGGTCCCGTAACGGTCCAGGAAGTACATTTTTCAAAAAATAAAAAATGGCTGTAACGGCCGATACGGGGGCTGTAACGGCCGTTACGGCCTGTATCATAACGGTAACGGCGGTGGCCGTTACGGCCACCATTACCGTTATGGAATGCCTTGCTTGTACTTGCTTCCTTAATTCTGTGATTCAAACAAAATCTTGATGTGTTGGGACTGATTTCTTGCTGTTATGTTGTGCAGGTTTTATGTTGCTGAGGTCCTCCTTGCTTTGGAATACCTACACATGCTTGGGGTTGTGTACCGAGACCTGAAACCAGAAAACATTCTAGTTCGAGAAGATGGTCACATTATGCTCTCGGACTTCGACCTGTCCCTTAGATGTACAGTGAGCCCCACCCTTCTAAAGTCGTCTTCACGAAGTGAAGAGCCCCCAAAAAGACTATCGGGACCTTGTGCTGAATCTCCCTGCATCGATCCTCTCTGCCTCCAACCATCATGGGTCCAAATGCCATGCTTCACGCCCAGGCTTATATCCTCGGCCACAAAGACCCGGAGACCGAAATCTGATCCAGCTTCCCAGGTAAGGCCACTGCCACAGCTTGTGGCAGAACCCACTGATGCACGGTCCAACTCATTTGTCGGGACCCATGAGTACTTGGCCCCTGAAATCATCAGAGGAGACGGCCATGGCAGTGCTGTTGATTGGTGGACATTTGGGATCTTTCTTTATGAGCTTCTATTTGGTAGGACACCCTTCAAAGGGTTGGTGAACGAGGAAACCTTAGCCAATGCAGTCTCACAGAGCCTGAAATTCCCAGAAAATCCACCTGTCAGTTTTCAGGCTAGAGACCTCATCAGAGGTCTGCTGATAAAGGAGCCAGAAAACCGCTTGGGGTCCATCAGAGGAGCGGCTGAGATAAAGCAGCACCCATTTTTTGAGGGTCTGAACTGGGCACTGATTCGATGCACCGTGCCACCAGAAATGCCGAGCATTGGTGATCTCGGGATTCCAGGTGGGACAGGCAAGGAGAGCAAGTGTCTAGAATTTAGGACTACTGAAGAGCATCTGGAGTTTGAACTATTCTAGCAAAACTCAAACCACGAGGGATCAATATCTGCTTGTATCGCTGCCTTTACTTTTGTTGTAACTTGTAACTGATATGGTTCTTATAATGTAAATGGCAGTAAGCATCTCAAGTTGAAAGTGCAAATGAACAAGGCTATTGGAACTGCCTGTCCATGGATGGGTTCTGGCGCAGCAATCACTTTGGTCAGGGGACTTAAAAACTGGTTAGAACAGAAATCATGGCACTTCAATTTAACTGCGTAAATCCAGTAAATGGGCAGTTAGGATCCAGCTGATGGGTTTGTACACCATGGCCCACTCGTGATGGATTTCTAGATGAACGTATCCAAAATCACCATGGACAGGTGGGTAGAGACGTTCTCAGTGCAGAAATAGTGTAGAAAAACTCATGATTCAGTTACAGGAAGTTTCACATTATCAGTCGCCTGATTTCCATGCCTGCAACAAGAAATTTTAAAAAATAAAAATAAAAAAATGCTGAGATTAAGGGCTGATTGGATGCAATCAATGCTGTGTTTGGCAATGTGCTGCTTGAATAAGCTAAGACGCCTTGAATCAACCACACTGGTCTTTGTTTGTCAAACAACTGGAACTTGTTGGGGGCTTAAGACACTTGTGTACATTGACGCATGAAACAGGTGTTATTGCGATGGTGGCACATACGGGTGCTTGAACATGGATAATCATGCATGTGGCACATTTGATACATGTACTTTCCTCATCATCCTTATCTGACCTGTTTACTACCTATACACTTAACTAATATTGAGTATATGGTGTAAGTATTTTCTTTGGTTCTTATATAAAAATGAATTTGATAAATCACATACAAGCTATTCACCCTGAACAGCCTGTGCGGTATTTAACTTTGTCAGCATCCAAACAGCTCCTAATTTGAGTTTGAGAGAGAAACTTGAGGACTTGCTTGGGTTACTGGTGTACAAACCACCATGCATTCTTGGTAGAGAGAGAGAGAGAGAGAGAGAGAGAGAGAGAGAGAGAGAGGCTGCCTCACCAAAAAAAAAAAAAAAAAAAAAAAAAAAAAAAAAAAAAAATCACGTTTTGCAAGTGGATCCTAGATTTCTTTTTTCTTTTTTCTTTTTAAAAGTAGATGCCTACAATAAATAATGGTCCACAAGATGAATGGGTAGGATTAGTAATTAGAGAAGTAAACTTTTCAATCCTGTTTGGATTGTAGAAATATAAAAGGAGCTCAGGAAATGAAAAAGTCACTTCCGAGGAAATTAAAAAGAAAAAAGAAAAGGTTTCATTTTCTTTAGATCTGGAAGAGGAAAAGGAAATGGCCTTTTTATGAGGGAATATGTAGAAAAACCAGGTAAAAGAGCATTAATTTCCTTAGCTCTTTGGTCTTTCTCAAACAAGGGAAACTATTGCATATGAAGAAATCAATTTTTATTTATTTTTAATTTTCCGTCAGTTACTCTTTTATTTCCACCAATCCAAATAGAATGAATTAGTATCAGTGTTGATTTCGCTCATTCAGCCTGCAAACACTAATGTGAACTGTAACTGAGGGGTGTCGTCCTATTTAGATTTCTTCAGGTTTCTTCAAGCCAATGGAAAACTCTCTATGTGCTCTCCTCGATGGACTAAGACACCCATTCGTCACATCATCATTACATCTTGCTGACTCAAAGCCTTTCGCTTTGGCTTTCCAAGCAACATAATGGCATACACATGAAGCTTTGACTTTCGCACTGGGGTTACTTCTCTAAACACCACCGGGAGGCTGCCTGCCTCTCAACCCAAGGTGTTGATGTCCCATGACTGTTGCATCAGCAAGCTGACCTTTTGCAGGCTCCACCATCTCTATCTTGCAACCAAGCTTATAAATACCATTCCAAGGATCCTATAGAGGAACTCTAGGGGATGTTTTAGATGTGATTGTATCATGCCTCTTATCATAGTAATAATGTATATACTCAATGCCAAGTATTACCAATTATAGTTGATATAAAATTCTTGGTTAGCCACTTGTATGATATAGACATTGTGCTTAGGCATAGGAGTAGCGCACATGTGCATGTGAGATTTACCTCTACCTTCGCCCATGAGGAGATCAAGATGAGATCTTACTGAGATCCACATGATTGGCATCATACTCAGCTTGATGGTGCAAGCCTATATTTAGCAATAGGGATATGTCATGAGATGATGAAAAAAATCTTGCATGATGATCACATAAACAATGAGTGTTAGGTAAATCACCATGCTGTGAGACCACTTACCTACTAGCTATGTGTGAGCAGTATGGTATCCTTTACACTCTTCACTATGTGGTTGGACTATGATGAGGTGAGCTACTTTGGTGTACATTTAGTACATTCTCAAGGTCAATGGCTAATGAATTCGACCCAGTTAGTGTACATTACGAAAGCGGTTGAGTTCACTTGGAACATATGATTTTGGAGATATATATTTAAGGGTCTGGATCAAATGGACATTTGGATTTTCTCAATGCGATGTTTTGGGAGAATATTTATATATTAAATATTTTCTAAATAGTTTTAATCAATCAAGTTTGAAAAAAGAAATCTATTTAATTTCAAAAGTGGATAAATATGTATCTAAATTTGTGCGTTGAGATTGTGTGTGAATATGGATGGAATCAATCATGCTTAATCAAAAGTGATCAGATCAACAGTCTAGGAAAAGTACATGAAGATGGGACCTGTCCCTACTAGTCTACTTTCAAATTTGGTGCCGGGTCATCCCTCGAAAGGATTAAAAATTGTAGAGGTATCATACTTTGGATGGAACATATTGCATAATGGACTAACAGATTTTCATTTATCTATACCATAGAGAATGAGAATTTGTACACTCATGGGAGGAAAGCATTTCTCATTTTAGGGTTTTTCTATGAATATGGGAGCGACCTTATCAAAGACATTAAAAATCCCAGTCCTAATTCTTTTATTAGAGAAATCTTAAAAAGAGAGAGAAAAAGAGTTTTCCATCTTCTTCCTCCATTTTCTTGGAGGGATTTTGTATATTGATTTAAAAGTTATTAATAGTTTCTGGTATTCTCTTCCCATCTCGTGAAGTCCTAGAATTTTTAGTCGGCCTTCATTCATTTACATGTTGATCTAAATAATGGATCTCAGGATTTGTAGTTATGCTTTTGAGGTAATATCAATTGAATTTTAGTTTTTGGAATTCTTGCTTTTATTTTTAGTTTTAGCTGCTCATTACTCTACATTATCAATTACATCACATCACAATTAACTATACCCACATTAACATCAACCAAAACCTACATAGCATTGAAATTAAATGTTGAGCATCTACAACTTATGAAAGACAATCAGAAAAGAAATAGGTAGTAGTAGGGTGATGGTTCTTGTATGTGGGAGAATTAACCCTAAACCCTAAACCCTAAACCCAAAACCCACTTTGTGATTTTCACTGGATTACCACAAAACAACCTGCTGAGATTTCCGGGCTATATCAGAAAAACCCAAAATGAAATGAATATAAATACAGTACTTGTCTTTAAATAGCGAGTCAAAGACGTTACTGTAGCTTGGTTGCAGCGATATTTTTTCTTGGGATATTGATGAAAACATGTATGAGTTCAACCCAAAAAGAATATAGGGGGATCTAATGTGATTTCAATATAAACAAAACCCTAATGTTGCAAATCTATTATCTTAATCTCAAGTAGAGTTTAGGTAACTCTCTTAAAAATAATTAAATCTAACTTGAGAAAAGGAATAAAATAAGCTAATAGAAAATTAGAATTACTACACAAATAGCTTAAGAAGGGCCTGACTTTCTCTTTTTCTTTAAAGAGTTTTCTCATTGATTTTCGTGTGTCTAATGAATGAGAGAATGTCTCTATTTATAGCCAAAGAATTTGAAAATTTGGCTGGCCTGAGTGTCGGTTTGGTTAGCCAAATTCCAATGATTTCGTTCCAACGACTCTCGGATTTCGCGGGATAAGATTTTTCAAAAATTCGGCTGGCCCAAGCCAAAATTCTGCTGGTCGAATCTCCCTAAGATATGAAATCTTTATTCGCCAGAAACTTGATCGAACATAGTCGGGCTGGCTGAGCGGTCATGTTCAGCTGGCTGAACCCAAGGTTGGGCTGGCTGAACTTGTCGCGGAAAATCTATGTCAATCTGTAAACTTGTCCAAATTATGTCGGGTTAGCTGAAGGTAGTTAGGCTGGCCAAACCAGATGTCGAGCTGGCCTAACTAGAGTGTATTTTACTTGAAATTGTGTTAATTATAATGATATATGAAATACACCTAACCTAAGGTCAACCTAAGGTTATACCACCTGATGGTTGACTCATACGAAGTATTCCGAACTTTGAATCATGTACTTTTATGCCTTGAGATGTTGAGTCTTCCTTGAGATGCTTGATCGAGTCGATAACAGTTATTTTTCATGAGTTGTCGAAGAGTATCTTCATGATTGCTTGTGTTCCTTCCAGGACTATGAAATTTGACAATCCTAATTGTACTTAAGTACAAGCACTTACATAACCAATGGGCATAACATTGGCATCAAAACAATTTTTTTTTTCTGCTGTTCATTAGTTTTTATTTGCATTTAAGTATTAATTGCTAACATGAATTTAATGAATAGATTGTGGATTTATAGGCAACAAGACATATGACAAATGATATAAGTTTTTTTTTTCCTAGACTAATTTGTTGAGAGTCACAAGCGATACATGGGGAATAATGGCATTGCAGGAAGTGATCAAAGTCATTACCCTATGTCAAATAAAAGTTGGGACAATCTTATTACTTATACACTTTTGACCACCAAAAATGAGAATAAATCTAATATCTATAACGTATTTGATAAGTTAAATTTTAAATTAAGATTTATCAGTCGAAAGGTTTAGTTGAAGACGCAAAGTAACTCACTAGTCATAAATTTTCAAAAGACCTATTTAAGTTTGACGTTGCAAATAATTTTTCATCAATACTAAGTTGTCTATCTTTTGTTGGAATATCTGATACAAATATTATATGTGATATGGCACACTAGATTTGGACACATAGGAAAAGAGAGGATACTAATGTTAGCATGAGATGGTTTCTAGAAACATTGATTAAAGTAGATTTGTTAATTTATAAATAATGCATGTCTGTAAAAGGCAAGTTTTTCCAAGGTAGATGAATAGAGAGAGCTTTTACAAATTATACATAGTGATATATGTACCGTTGAATGTATAAATCCAAAGACCTTGCTAGCATTTGATTACCTTCATTGACAATTGGTCTAATAAGGATAATCTCTCAAATATTTGAGGTGTAAGATTATTTTCATAAGTACAAAGTAGAAGTAGAAAAATAATTGAACAAAAAGATTTTAGTATTGAGGAGGAACATGAGTAGAGAGTACACATATGAGATTTTAAAGTTATATGATGAGAATGCTGGTATAACTGCTCGATACACTATGACATATACTCCCCACCAAAATGGAGAAGAAATATAACTTTTATGGATATAGTCAGATCTATGATGACCTATTCATGTTTGTCAACATGAGAGATTATTTTATAAAATTTTGGGAACTTTATAAATTCATTGCATGTTATGAGACAGTTCAAGAGAATGTATGGATTATGGGATTCTTGAAAGCCTTGGGTGTTGTCCCGCTATCAAATCTCCTCTTCATATAAAGGTAAACAACACAAGTTATAAATTTCACGGAGGATCCACAACACCATAAAAATTTCAAGTACATAGAGATTAAATATTACTATATTAGAGCTGAAAGATGGGTTGATCATGTTCAACCACATTCCCACTGGAAAGATGTTAGTTGATTGCATGATCAAGCCTATTGCAAGAGATCTAACTGAGTCACACGTTAGGTAGATTGGGTTGAAGAGCACTTAATTTTCATGAGCATGGGACTGAATTGATGTTGATGCAGAAATTTGGTTAACCCTTGTTGGATCTTCGAGTACCTGCACACAAAGAAGACAAATGAGACCATGGTTGCAACGGGGGACCCTCCGATGTCAAAGTCAGATAGACAAACTAGGTCTAGTAGAACGTAGGGTTTTTAAGTGTGATTTGTGCGTTACCTTTCACAATTGGAGATGCTCCTGTTTATAACTGAAAGGTGCAGTAGCGTAAATAGTAATCTTCCTATTTAGTAGGTGTGTATTGTTGAGGAAATTGTATCCCGAGCATGTCACGATTATCTTCCGAGATCTTCGGCTGAGATCTCGGACAGGCCCATGTCGTGGTTATCTTTCGAGATATTCGGCTGAGATCTCAAGCAGATCTCTTCAATAAGATTTGAGTAGTTGAAATTAGAGAAAACATGTAGTAGGAGGCCGAGGTTAAGCATCCGGTGTGGCCTACATAGCTGTCCCAATGAGTAGTTTTCCGACCTGGATTCTCTAGTGAGCCGTGGTCGAGTTTTCCTTTTACATTGAGCAGATCACTGACCTGTTGACCTACCCTTGGATGTCGTATTCGAACACTGAGACCGAGATCCATTCCCTAATAGAATATAGACAAAATCGAAAATGACCATCATCTACGTCTTATCATACAGTGCAAGGCTTCCCTGAGTGTAGCAGCTCAGAGTCTTGCCCCGTATGGAGTCATACTTCTGGAGCCTTTACCAAGAGATGATCCGAGCAACAACTTAAAAATGGATGAGACTGTGGAAGGGCTCAGCGTCTGATGGAAGTGGAGATACTTCATCTTTTGATGGTCGAGCTCGAGGAATAGAGGGTTTCTTTAACAATAGATTACTGCTTTCTGGCCGTTGAGGAGCTCCTTGGTTGTGATTGGCATTGGCTGATCACACGACGAGCACAGATGTCCGAGCTCACCCATTCTCCTTGGCCAGTGTATTTTTACCCATAACAATTGATATGATTAAAAGACTTCTCAATTATCTTTTATAACAGAGATACAGTCACATGTCACAGAGTGGTTGAGATTTTGCACCAATTAATTAAGCCCGTTTAGGGGGGGGTGGGGGGGACTTTTGGTTAGATTTGGACATTATACTTCTTTATGCTTTATTACTTTAATAAGGAACATTTAGTAAGTGGGAATGTGGTTGGGGATCCCTATGTCGAACAACGCCCCTGTTTCCAAGTAAGTGTTGGATATTCAAGGGGATCAGACGATAGAGGTTGGGGATCCGTTGAAATAGTTGTGCGTTGGTGTGTCTCAGGAAAATTCCCTCATTGGCATCGATGAGGTCATTTTTTAGTCCTCTCAAATGGTACGTATCAAAAAACCCTTGGAAGACATTGAAGATGGTCCGCAAAAGGAGTTGCATGTAGGGCAAGGTTTGTTGTCGACAGGGAGTGCGAAAACACCAAATGAAGTGTCTTCAAAAGACAACATCTTTTCTGGGTGCGAGACTAGCATTAGCCAAGTTCCAATGTCAAAATTAGAAGATGCTCAAGTCATAAGCCTGTTAACAGTAATTAGAGACAACAGAGGGTTGGAAAAGAAAACCTCAGCTTCGAAGACCACAGGGGAAAGGTTAGGCAGAAGTAGGAGTTTAAGGAAAGACAAATGAAAGAAGGTGTCCATGGCTCAAGGAATGAAAAGGATTAAGAAGGTGGTAAAGAGATCACTTATCTAGTGGAGGTGTCTTTCAGAGATAATCATGGGGATTATGTGACGCTATTTCAGTGGGTGGAAGATAAAATGCGTCAAAATATGGCACAAGAGAAGTTTAACAAGGCTTCAGAGGAGATCGAAGAGGGACCTGACCGAATCAAGGCCACTTCGTAGTAGGCAAAGGCCTCTGGGAAAGTTGGGTATACTTAGTTTCCTTCTAAAGATAATTAGTTGCAATGTTTGTGGGCTGGGATGTTCCAAAAAAATGATTACAAATAAAGGACTTATGCAAGAAATATAAAGCATAGTTGGTGGCATTTCAGGAAAACTAAACTGAAAGGGGTGGATGAAAGCTTAGTCGATTCATTGTAGGGAGGGTAGAATAAAGCATGGGAGTTGTTAGATGCAATCTGTTGGGATGCCTTGCACAAATCTTAGGATCTAGCCTCCCGAAACAAACCAGAATTATGGATAATAATTGCAATGAAATAAATCAAAGCATCAATCACACACCACACAAGAGATTTTACGTGGAAAACCCTCAAAGAGGTAAAAACCACGGGACCTCGTCCAGATCAACAATCCACTATGAAGTAGAACGTTTACAACCTTCTTCACTCACGCAGGAGTGGATAAACAATAAGAGAAATAGAGAAACCGGAGAGATCTAACCGATTACGAGGATATAGAAGCGCTGAGATGTAGATGCAAAGTAGAGAACCTCCACGAGCAGAACCTCCCTTCTATAAGCTTCCTCTCTCTCTTTCTCCCTCTCTCTCACCTTTGATAGCCCTAAACCCTTTAGCAAATACCTTGTAAAGCTTTAGGAAACCCTCTTGCTATTTTGTGATACCTAGAAAAACCCTAGGCAACCCCTTTTATAGTTTTGGGAAACTCCTTTCCGCATCCCAGTTGCGAAAGGACTCAAATCCGCAGTTTCGCGCAAAATCGCGGAACAAACTGCGTAACCTACGACCGGTCCTGGATTTCCTACGACCGGTCGTAGCCACCCTCGACCAGTCCTAACTCACCCTCGACCAGTCCTAGCTACAGTAAAAACAGCAAAATTACTCGCTGGACTTTGAGTCGTGCCAGGGCTCGAAACTACGACCGGTCGAGCGCCTCCCACGACGGTCGAGAGGGGCTCAGGACCGGTCGAAGACGGGGAAAAAACCCCATCACAATCAACTCCTCAGGGAGAATATTGGTTATTTAGAACGCTTAGATTTAGAGTATTGCGGATTACTTTAAGGGTTCAGTTCTCTTTGTCGTTATTATTTACAGAGCCTTCCATGAGATTTACCTGGTTACTATCGGTGATCTATGGTCCAAACAAATCCAATTTGAGGCAAATGTTTTGGGTAGAGCTAGATGGTTGCCGGAGTAAGTTAGATTTCCATATGAAAAATCAAATGGCAGTAAAATTATTCGGAGTATGCGAGATTTTTTGGATTGGATAGCTATAAATGACTTGGTATATTTGCCAATGGGTGTTGTAAGATTTACATAGTCAAACAGACAAGCTCATCCTTAGTCCAAGATAGATAGATTTCTTCTCTCGACAAAGTTCTTAGACAAGTTCCTATTGGTGCATCAAAGGGGACTATCGAGACTTTTGTCCGATCACTGCCCAATTTTATTGGAGTTGGATGAGGAGAATTGGGGTCTAATTGTTACACTTTGGCTCTGAAAACCCGAGTTTGCTTGACTTAGTCGCTGAATCGAGGGTGTGACTCAATGTGGATGGGGTAATATTATACACATAATCATAATAATCATCGCAAATAGTAAACTTAATTAATCCTTATGCATCCGGTCAAGAGTATCAAGTATCTATTTGCTGATATCTAACCCAAGTTCATACATCATTATTTAAAGCAATAAATATAAAATGAAAAATTCTATATTCTAGCAGGAAATCTCCAAGAGCACGCCTCTCAAAGTCATCACTCCACACGCGGATACTCTAGTTTATTTTCTTGTCCTGGATGGTTTTTCAATTAATAGAATGAGCTAACAATCTAACAAGTAATTGTATGCATGATTTACAACATAGACATTATATAAGTGCATATACATGAATCTTAGTATGCCCTATTATAACATAAATAGTTTCTTTAGTGAACAACAAGAGTCATAGTTGTGCACAATGTCTAACCTGTTAACACCCATTCGACCAAGATCTATACAAGCCCAACACATGTAGGAGTTTACTCATATCCTGTGTAAATGATGGCTTGAGGTATCTCATGTACCGTATGTAATTGTATAGTTTGATAATGAGTGACCCACTTTAGAGATAGCTGAACTCCTTTCCCAACTTCGACCGTAGTCTAAGGAGGATGCCCTATTGGTACCAACTCAGGTTTAATTGAAAAATCTGCCTGAGAATTTAAGAGATAACTCAATCCCCGAGTTGTCTGGTGTTCTCAAAGTGGCACATCAAATACAAGGCAGTTGTATACTTATATAGATATTAACAGATTATAAAAGTTAAGCAAAAGTAAGCATGTAGTGTTATGCAATGCATGTTGGAAAACCCACCTGTGATAGTGACAACTTACCCATAACGTCTATTCATTATTCGACCATTTTGACCTTTTGATTATTTCCTCATGGATTTGATGACTGCAATCGAGTCTACACTCCATAGAAAGTTTCTTTTTTTTAGTCATAGTTAGAATACAAGCATCAAGTTAATTTCTTCTTTACTCAATATCCATTTTCTTAGAATACTTGTAAAATTGAGTGAGATTCTAAGATTGTTATATTAGTCCACTAAATCAGTCAATTAAGTTCCTAATTTCTTGGATATGAGCCATAGATAGTTCATTTACCATGTTTCTAACCATAGATCAAATGTATTAATCTTTTTTAAGTTTGATTTAGGATCAAGATCTACCTTAAAGACAATTGATGTTAAGATCCATTCGATCCGACCATTTATTTCCTTATTTTCATGATTTTGGTCCAATGGTCCTGATTAATCTTTGATCAGATGATCCGATTTAATATTAGATCAAATAAATTTTTATTTTTCTTAAATCGAATCATTTAATTGGTTTATTAAATCTTTGATCAACGATTGGATTGGACCTGATCATCAATTTAACGGTTCAGATCATTATTACGATCTTTTCTCTAATTTTAATAGTCTAGTCTGAATCTAGATTTATAAGGTCTTCAATCCATATTTATACTTAATGAATAAGATATCTAACTATATGGTTAATTTTATGTGGGCCCACTTTTGCACTAAGTGCCTATGATGGATTTACCACTTATAGGATTATAACATAATACAAGATATGAGAAACACAAATGATTTAATTTGAATCATCTGATAGACATGATCTTGTAGTGGGGCCCACTATTAGATGCTATTAATATTTGGCGCCCACCAAAGATCATGGTTCTAGGGTCAAACCACATATCCAATTATTTTAAACAATCTAATCGACTATTCAAATATTAAAGCTGAGATCAATCAGCCACGATAGTGTGGTGGGGTGCATTTCCTAGGCATTCTTAATATATGTGGCTCAACACACGATCAAACGATGATCTTATCATGATTAGCTAATAGTATATAAAAATTTACCATAAAATGATTCACTTTATATATCAAGCTTGATGGTGGAGCCCATTTATGGAACGCGTTCAATATATGTGGGACCCACCACCACATCTTAAGATAAAGAGTTCACATCACATCAAATATTCTAAAATTATAATTTTACATATAATTTTAGTTAAACAAAGGTCTATTACTAACCATCATGATCTTATAGTGGGGCTCACTCTGTGAGTACGATTTCTATGTGGGGCCTACTAGAGATCATGATAATGGAGAATCATCATATATAATCTAAATCTAAATATTTTAAAACATTTTCTTCAAAAATCAAGATTGAATCCATCATATCGACCATGATTGTGTGGTGGAGCCCACTTTAAAGGGTATTCTTGATATGAGTGGCCCACCACAAGATCATGTGATGATATTACGTATTTCACATGAAATGTCTAAAGTTAGACTCCACACACACACACACACACACACACACACACACACACACACACACACACACATATATATATATATATATATATATATATATATATATATATATATATATATATATATATATCCACTTTTAGGACCAATTCATGCCATGTATGGAGATTGATGGCGGACCTTATATTTTGAGGAATTAACTTAAATGAACAGGTACTCAGCCAAGGGTTTCTAAGTGCTATGTAGTGATGAACTCGGTTTTGCAATTGGGTCACTGATCATGCGTGATTTATACCGCCAGATTACGATCAAGACCCACTGAATGGATGTTTTTGGAAAAAAAAAGATGATTATGATTACCATATAGCCATTTAGAAAATATTAAGATAGTTTTTCGGTAGGGCCTCTATAAAGTAATTTTTAAGAAATGTATGTACTTGCGAGTATTTATACTGAGATTAGTTGGTGCTCAAATTAATCAGTTTGCAATTGTTAGAATCTTAACTCAATGGTATGGTTTTTATAGAAAAATATAAGAATCATAATAGTCATGTCAAACTATTAGTTCGAGTCCAAAAAATGTGTGGATCTGATCATACGACGTTTGGTTTAGTATGATAGAAATGTCTAAAAATTATACGAATGAAATGTAATATATATATATATATATATATATATATATATATATATATATATATATATATATATATATATATATATATATAATGATTTTAAGGTAAATGTACGGAGGGTTTTACGACCGGGCAAAAGGTTTAAAAGATATATGTCATTTTTAACATATATCCTTTAAATTATAATTATGATCTTTTAAGTTGGTCATGCGATATGTATGATCACGTTTAATCAAATCTAACCCGATAAGACTCTTACTTATCATGAAAGTTATGTCATATTCTGACAGTTAGGAATTCGGATAAGTGGACCTATGTAATCGTAGCCCTTGATTCATAAAACAAAATATTTAGAATTTGAGATTGGAAAAAGTAAACCGGAAGTTAGGTTCCTTAAATGATGAATAAGTGTACAGATAGTTTCTCAATTGGATGAGTGGTTAAAAAGTTATAAGGGATGCATGACAAAGTGATGTAGTGTTCATCCAAGGAAAGTGTTCTCCTATCATAGTTACTGTCAGATTTTCTATTATCGTATTTCTTTCATACTTTCTTTACAGAGATATTGTACGAATATATAGAGAGATTAACAACCTTATTCTTGGCTATACATAGATATTGTACAACCATGAATATAATCTTTCTGATTTTCTCTTAATTGACAACTCATTGATTGATTTGACAACTCACGCCAACACTCCCCCTCAAGTGGAAGCATCCAAATCTTCAATGCGCAACTTGTTAGTGAGTTGTACAAATCCTTGCTTGATACGGCCTTTGTAAGAATATCTGTCAGTTGGTCTTCGGACTTCACGAATGGAAACCGAATTATTTTAACTTTGAGATTTTCTTTGATAAAGTGTCTGTCAACCTACACGTGTTTGGTACGATCATGCTGGATCGAATTGTGAGTAATGGCGATAGCTGCCTTGTTATCACAAAAGAGGTCCATCTTGGATGTAGGAGTAAACCCAATTTCAGTTAGAAGTCTTTTGAGCCACAGGAGTTCACAAAGTCCTTTAGCCATTCCACGGAACTCTGCTTCAACACTTGATAATGCCACCACTTTTTGCTTCTTACTTCTTCATGTAACAAGATTCCCTCCAACAAACATGAAGTATCCTGAGGTGGATCTTCTGTCCGTGGTATTCCCCGCCCAATCTGCGTCTATATAACCATTAACTCTGAGATAGTTATTTTTTGAAAACATAAGCCTTTTTTCCGGAAAGGATTTTAAGTATCGTAAAATCCGGATCACCGCCTCCATATGATCCTTACTAGGTTGATGCATGAATTGACTTACTACACTCACAGCGTAGGTAATATCTGGATGAGTTTGGGAGAGGTAAATAAGTTTACCAACTAATCTCTGGTACCTTCCTTTGTCCATTGGCATTTGTCCGAGCTTGTGGTTCTGAATGATTGGAGTGTCTGCTGGCTTACAATCCAACATTCCGACCTCACATAGTAAGTCTAATATATATTTTCGCTGAGACAAAAATATACATCGCCTTGATCTAACAACCTCTATTCCCAGGAAATATTTGAGTCCTCCTAGATTTTTCATCTTGAACTCGGCCACCAATTATTTCTGAAGCTTAGTGATTTCCTCCTTATCATCTCCTGTGATGATCATATCATCGACATATACAATTAAAGTTGTTACCTTGCCCTGTTGGTGCTTCAGAAATAATGTATGATCTGAATTACTTTGGTGGAAGCCATACTTCTTCATTGCCAGATTGAACCTCCCAAACCATGCTCGAGGTGATTGTCTTAATCCATATAGTGCTCGCTGCAATTTGCACACAACTTCAGCTTTTGAAGATGCTTGTAGCTTGGAGGAGTATCCATGTAGACTTCCTCTTCAAGATCACCATGGAGAAATGCGTTCTTTACATCAAACTGGTGCAATGGCCAATCCAAGTTGGCTGCGAGAGATAATAGGACCCTGACTGTATTTAACTTGGCTACCGGTGAAAAAGTTTCTTGATAATCTATGTCATATGTCTGAGTGTATCCCTTTGCGACTAGCCTTACCTTGTATCGTTTTATAGATCCATCTGCCTTGTGTTTAACAGAGAAGACCCATTTGCACCCGATTGTTTTTTTTTTTTTTCCTTTGAGCAATGGAACCAAGGTCCATGTTTGATTCTTTAGTAGTGCTCCCATTTCTTCCTCTATTGCCTATGTCCACTTGGGATCAGCTAAAGCTTCCTGAACTGTAGTGGGAATATGACATGCAGACAGCTCGGGTGAGAATGTCTTGAGAGGTTCAGGTAGCTTTTCAGTAGAAACATAGTTGGCAATTAGATACCTTGTCCTTCTTTCCTCAATGTCTGGAGAGTATATGTTTAGTGGCTTGCCACGGTTATGCCTGAAAGGTAAGGTATACCCAGCAGACGTATCTATGTTATTCATAAATAAGGGTGTAGTGAAACTGCTTACCTCAGGAATATTCTCAGGAGATGGGTCTGCAGGCACTGAGAGATGGGGGGGGGGGGGGGGATTCGGTTTCTTCTCCTGATGATGCGAGTTCAGTTGCCGAAGGCCCTCTAGATTCAGAGGATATGTCAGGCCCTGAAGATGTATTTGTCGATTTCTCGTCAATTATTGGTGTGTCATTTCGATCTTCAAGCCAGTCAAAACTTAGCCAATTCAACTCTTCATCTAGTGTCTCCCCCTGAAGAGAAGAAGTGGATGTTGAAGAAGGATAGAACGGTTCGGATTCTAGAAAGGTGACATCCATAGTCACATAGGTACACTTGGTAGCAGGATCATAGCAGCGGTAGCCTTTTTGATGCATAACATAACCCAAGAAGAGGCACCGAAGGGCACATGAGTCAAGTTTGGTGTGCTGGTTCTTAAGGGGGTGCACATACGCCACACACCCAAATATGTGAGGAAGGAGAATTAGGGCCGTATGTAGAGAGACCGAGGCTGATAGAGACTATAATGGGGTCTTAAAATTTAATATTTTAGAAGGAAGGCAATTGATTAAATGTACGACAGTGGTAATAGCATCGGACCAATGTCATGTGAGAACATGAGCGCCTAGAAGGAGAGCCCGGGCAGTCTCAAGAATATGCCAATTCTTTCGTTCAGCGACTCCATTTTGCTGAAGGGTCTGTGGACATGAGGTCTCGTGAATAAGACCATGTTGTTGAAAATAGGAATGAAAGTGGTGATTAACATATTCGCCACCATTGTCAGAGCGGAGAATCCGAATCTGAGCAGAAAACTGGGCCTGAACCATAATATGAAAGGACTGAAAGCTATGAAACACTTTATCCTTATGTTTCATCAAATATAGACAGGTCATCTGAGTGCAATCATCAACAAATATCACAAACCACTGTACACCAAATATCACAGTGAAATGTGTATCACTTTTATTCATACTTAATGGATAAATAGCACGATGAGTTTTGGCTAAAATACAAATATCACAGTGAAATTCAGAAGTCTCCACATTAGAGAATAAATCAGGAAATAAATGCCGTAAATACCCAAATGACGGATGTCTCAAACGACGATGCCACAACCAAATCTGTCGACCCTTGGAACCAAGTGTAGAAGACATGTGATGCGCACGACCCAAACTAAAATCTTTCATGTAGTATAATCCCCCCTCTTAGTACCATGCCCAATTATCTCCTTGGTGAGAATATCCTGAATAAGATAAAAATTGGAAAACATTAACACCACACAATTTAGATCTGTAGTAACTTGGCTAACAGATAATAGCTTGTGAGATAAAGAGGGAACAAGCAGAGTGTTGGGTAAATGAAGAGAGGGTGATAGGGTTAAAGATTTGGCTCCTGTGACAGGTGAGGTCACTCCATTAGCATTCGCAATGCTGGTGCGCCTTGAAGGTGAGAGATGTGAGAAATCTGTAGGATCAAACGTCATATGATTCGTGGCCCCAGAATCGAGAAGCCAATCACTACTGTCCACATCATGACGCCGACTAAGCAAGGCATGACAGATGTTACCTGGATCCGTAGGAGAGAAGTCCGATTTAGGTGAGGCAGTGGGCGGGATGAGAGAGATAAGGTTCGACTGCTGTCACAGCAGCCTTTCCCGCAACTTTAGCCGTACCGTCTCATTTTTTTCTGGCTTGAAGCTCGTATTACTAATCGAGGTACTTGTCAAGGCCAAAATCGGAAACCGGGCTCACAAGATTGTCGATCGTCGAATCCAGTGCCGACGGCCTCCGTAGTACCCCATTCTCGACATTCAGCGTCCATACGCCAGATTCCGATCCTGGGATCCTGTAAGGAGGATTTTCCAATGTACACTTAACTCGTAATAAGCATAACCACAAGTACACCCAAATCACAAAGGCAACATCATCATCATATATCCACTAATATAATCATTTGAATACAATGCTGAAAGGGAAATACATTTATCAAAAATCAAAACTCCAGAAGACCGCTGCACGCTCCAAGCTCAACGCTGCTGCAACCTAACGCCACCTACGCGCATCTATCGTGCATAAGTTTATAGAAAGTGTTGAGGTCAAAATCTGGATCGCCCTCCACTCCTTGAATGGACCCTGGTCTTGCACGAAAAGGTGAGCAAAGGAGACCCTGGCTTAGCCGGGGAACCCTCCGATGCCTAAGTCAGGTAAAGGGAATTGGGGTCTAAGTAGAATTATAGAGAGAGAGCGTCAGATCTTGTGTACCTATAGCAATGGTGTCCCCATGTATTTATACCTGACTGTTGAATGGTCTAGGTCCGTTAATCATGACACAATTCACTCAATCAGGGAGATTTTCGGATCATGGAGATACTATGCATAATCCAAGGATCGTGTAATATATCGTGTGCATCATGCGTATCTTAGGGCGAAGTAACCGGCCACGGCCGTTTATAGTACTTTCTAAGTTCGGCTTGAGGAACGCTCACCTCGGAATGTGGAGTCGGCTCGGACCTCTGGGCAGGCAAGTTCCAATTGGAGTGGTTGTAGATCTTTTATCGGATACTGTCCGCTCTTGTGATCTGAGCCGAGTTGCTAGCTATCCGTCCGATCGGCTCAATATGACATTAGGCCTCGGAATCACAAAGAGTTCGGATCTTCCCATAACAGAAAGCTTAGTGGGTGGTAAAAGTGTGTGCACAAGGTAAGTGCCAAGCACATAGATATCAGAGTAAGCAAAAATACTGATAATCCCATAAGTCATACAATATCAGAGTAAGCAGAAACATACTGGTAAATCCATGAATGCTATCAGACGTACCAAGGCTATGCGATGCAAAAACATAAGTAGCCAATATCATATACTGAGGAAGCAAAGCAATATGCAAATCGGGATGAGTCCACGAATACCATCAGCCGTATCTAGGTCATATAAGTTAGAAACATGGTAACCCAAAATGCTAAATGCAGCTGATGCAATGCAATATGCGGTGCGAATGAAATGACCAAGCCGGAGTGAAGTCGGGATGATAGTACGTAGTATCGCAGGCTATGGGGTCTATCACAAGGAAATTCTATCCAAACCAGTCCCATACCTAAATTTGGATAATCAGACTCAATGTGGTAAACTCCTGATCTCAGGTTAGTCGCGCGCCCCAACCAAAATCCTGGCCATTGCGAAGGTACACGTAACAAATAGTTACGCACCACCAGCCCGAGTGAATAGTGAATGAATGAATGAATGAGTATGCAACTTCTGCTCAATAAGCCCACATATCAGTACGGTTCCTCTCTGGGATCAACACCGGGGTTTAGTACACTCCAAATGGCACTGCCGCTCTCCCAGCCGCACAGTCCAAGTGAGCGTAAGAAACCTCACTATTCGCCTATCCAATAGTCTGCCAATACCTATTTGGCACATCGATAGCGGACCCATTCATGAGCTGGTCAAACTCAGCCTAACAATGCCCCTTACGCTCGGGCGGGTAAGGTCATACCCCCTCCCAACCGACCACGACATAGTAGGAGACGCGACCTCTTGGTATTCGACACTCGGGCGCTCATGTGTCCATTCGGTCTCGACGTTGGGGCGTCCTCTGGTACTAAGAGGGTTTAAGCATTTTCAACTAGGGCCATCTATATAACAAGTGGGCCGCACCACTTGGGCCTTATGTACATCAAGACAGGGGTACAACATACATCGCGGTGGGTCGCACAAGTGGACGGCATAAATATACAATACATACTTAAGGTGGGCCTCGCGTTGGCAACCAAAACAAGTGAATGGCGTGGCTGCAAAGTACATCAAGTCAGGGCATGACAGCACTGTCCAAGTAGTCCAGCACCATCCAGCACATCTGGACGGTGTGGATGGAACAAATACATCAAGGTGTGGCCCACATGGCACCATCCAGATCATCTGGACGATGTAGATACAAAATACATACATCATGAGGTGCCCACGTGGGTGCACGGTTTGAATATAAAACATATAGCATGGTCAGGGCCCACCTGACCTACATACGTCATATAGCAACCATATGGCTGGTGTGGGGCCCATGTCCAGGCATATGGACGGTTAGGATATAACACATACATCATGGGGTGGCCCATGCAGCACCATCCAAACTACCCAGCACCGTCCAGATGGTTTGAACGGTGTGGATGAAACAAATACATCATGATGTGTGCCACACAGCAGGGATGAAACATATACATCATGCGCGCCGTACTCGGCACACCGTCCAGATGGACGGTGTGGATACAAAATACATAGATCAAGGTGGGTCCCACCTGCCCACACGTGTCACACGTGTGGGGTGGGCCCAACCACAGAATAGGTGGACGGGGTGTATAAAACACATATGTCAAAGAGGGGCTGTAACGACCTGAAAATCGGGGGTCGAGCAAAGCTCAGCTCCCGAGTTCCAACACATCACTTATGCAACATAGATAATGCTGATTATGATGAGTGCAATGAAACATGAATGAGATTATACCAAAACAGCATATCATACTCCAGAGACAGTTAAATTACGCAAGCGGAAGACTGTGATAGATATATAAAATATATAAACTGTTGTAAGTCTCCAGAGTATGAACATGTTACTAGGTTAAATATAGACATGTATACACCAAAAATGAAAAGAAGGAATATACATGGTTGTTCCAAAAGTGCAAACTAAAGTAATCCCTATAATCCCGTCGATCAGAAGATGGTCTACATAGACCCGCCTGACAGCTGTATAAAGGAGAAACCCTCCTCCTCATCATAAAAGTCCGGCTCCACTTCGTAAGCATCGCCATCATCTGAAACTCAAATAGGGTCTAGTTGGTATGTACAACACCGTCCCGTAACGTGGGAGTGAGTGATCAACTTAGTGGAACAATAAAGCAAAGGTTAACATGTTATCAATTCAATCAAGCGGTAATGATAAAGCAGTAAATCACACATCCCTAAGTACTCTTATTAATGCAAGTATGGTATGTATGTATGATGCATGCCCTCACTTACGCTCCCTCAGCGACTCTTTCTTACGATCGCGGCATGCCACACTCCCTCAATGCTTGACCATCAACGCCAAACACACATGTAATGCGGTGCATGAACGTGATTACCAAGTTTCTTATTAGTCATTTTCATACAGCAGGATTGGAAAACTAAGGTACCTCCCTTATATCACTTCCCAAATAAGGATCCATTCTAAGGCGTCAGTCCTAGTAAATCTCATACGATATTGCGGTTCTAGGTTGCTGCAATGGGCTCGTTGCCAATTAGTACAGGCCTAGTGTATACTCTGATTACTACGGAAATGCTCGTCGCCTCTACGCAGGTTCAGAGTATGCTCGAGGTCACTACAAAGGGCTCGTCACCAAATCAGTGTAGGCTGACAGCTCGAATACAGTGTCCCATACCACCATATTCGGCTCACGAGTCTGGGTTGCTCACTGGTCACTACAGGGAGGCTTGTCGCCCCAGCGTAGGCCGACAGCTCGACCACGGTGTCCCATACCACCATGTTCGGCTCATGAGTCTTAGCGGATCGAGGTACCAAGGTTAACGGGGTTTCACTGGTACGTTTGGTACCTTAGGTTCAAGCGGTAGCATCCAAACATGGTGAACATACAATGACCAATCGGGTTATTAGACAAGTTCGACTGGTACGAGCGTACGCTGAAGTAACCGATAAGGTACCACTGTCGACAATCATCATACGACTTGGACTCATCGAACGTGTCTTTTGTAGCAAAATGACCTCAGCCACAAAATCAAGGCCTGTTACCGATTGCCTGGACTATACAATAGCCCTAATCACATTCAATTACAACAAAATATCGTAGAAGATAGTTAAAGCAGTTATAAATCAAGATTGCAAATCATATAATCAAAAGTCCAATAATGTCCACTTTAGGGCTGCCAGGGCTGTTGCACGGAATCGTTACACCACTCCCCCATCACCCTTCACGGCACAACTTAAACATGGATTTATACATATGCATTACGTAGATAAACAGACACTATAATATACGATACATGGAGAAAATCATACACATAGTTAAAGTAGTTGAGAATCATATCTCAACACCCTTATACATTTCAATTCACTAACTACCTACTCATTCAGACAATTTTACAAACATTTAGACTACACTTTCCAACATACCTGTAATATGCTAGTTAAAACACCTGTCATAGCGAATCCTTTCACAAAGGATTTGCCACATGAACCACGATCATGCATTCATGACTAATAGTCATGGCAAGCATAAATCATAGTTCCATATTCATTCGAACATTTCTACAAACACTTAGGCTACACGTTATAACATACACAACGTATGTTGGGATAACATGTATTAGGCTAATCCGTTCACATAGAAGTTGATACACATGCATCTAGCATACATAGACAGCAATTAATCATGGCAAACACAAATCCGTATTTCATACGTATACGGTATTTTCTACAAATACGAGGAATACAGTATATTCAACATAGTTAACGTATATCTGAAAAATGAAACGGATAACACTTTGTACATGTGTAATAGCATCCACGTCAGTAATATATCATTTACTGACATTGAAAGCCTTGAAAACCATAACCTATACGTTTAAAGTCCGCACCTTATGCCATAGAAGCGTAACGAATTCGTTTTAAACACGAAGTCTTTGTCAACAGCGGATTGGCAACCTATATCACGCGTTAGTTAGCTATTTCGTTACTTGTAACAATTGAAACCCTAGAACAGATTAGGGTTAGGTTTTCTTACCTAAGAACGAAGTCAGAATCGCCGGTAGAGCGATACGGAAGAGCTGATTCAGCCCGTGGAATGATGGGATTGAATCCCAGGGATGAACTCCACCTCTCTCTCTCTCTCTTTCTCTCTCCTAAGGTTTCCGAAATTCGTATGGGATAAGAGAGTGAGGGCTTAAGGCCCTTATATAGGCCTAAAACTGATGGAAATGACCCCAGGGCCAAGGTATACTTAGGTTCTGTCCAAAACTAGTCTGTTTCGACTCAACGAAGCATTTCCGGAGCCCCCCCTTGAGCCAAAGGTCGGACTTAATTTCACTGACCATGGATCTAGGTCGAATTAAGTTTTCGTTTCAGTCGGGTTTCCAGATCGCACGTGGCGGACCAGTTTCAGTTCAATGGTCCACGATCACCGATCAGGGCCACAAGTACACTGACCTGTGTATGAAATTTCTCCTGATCCGAGGGTGTATTTGGGTCAGATTCTGACGGTATGATTGCTTATATTCGGCCCGTAAGCGACAAGTCTTAGATTGATTTAATTTCTAAAAGAAACCACGTTTTCTCACACACTTCACTCCGAGCTCAAGCGAATTACTTTGGGACACTATCTGAACTTGATTTCCGAGGTGGTTGTCTAACCCAGCAAAGCGGTCCTAATTATATAATTTCATGATCATCGGACTTTCGACGTGCGGTCCAGATTCGATACAGAGTTTCAATGTGCTCCCGAGAGCAACTGGATAATGAGATTGATCCTATATTTTAGGGTATCCTAGCGTCACTGATTCTACAAGTTTTGAGTCTTGCAGATCATATTTAAAGTGGATCAAGCGGATTTCGTAGCTAATCTAGGTTAGCACTTAATTAATTTTGTCAAATTCCTAAAGGATTTGATCCTGAGTGGTTTCTGCCTGAGTGATACTCGGGTTTTTGTACGGATTTTTAAAGTATTGTTCTTCATCACCTAAACTTTAGGATTCCTGCCTAATATGAAAGTACTTAAAAATATTTAAAGAACAAGGTGGTGAAAGGTGAAATGGGAGATTTGGAAGGAAATGGGTTAAAAAAGGATTTTGGCATTTGGGATTGAGTTTTAAGAAATTAATAAGGTGTTAGGATCGACCCATTGCCTAAGGACGTCTAATTCTAAGTGGCAAAAATCCGGGGTGTTACAGGGGCCCCACCGTCCTGCCCAATGGACGGTGGGTATGGAATTCATACGTCAAGGTGAGCTTCACATTCACCGTACAGGTGGATGGCGTGAAGATAAAATCCATACATTAAGGTGGGTCCCACCCCACACGTGCCACACGTGTGGGTGGCCTCACGCGCCCAAAAATGGGGCGGATGGTAGCATATAAACATACCTCGTGATGTACCCACAGAATTTGCTACATCGTTACAGCAGCTTTGTAGACGGTGGGATCCACATAGATGGACGGTTTGGATAAAACCCACTCCTCAATGCTGCCATGTGGACGGGCCACCATGGTTAGAATCAAGCTGCTAATTGTGTATTCCCACTGTCCAGCCTGCTGGACGGTGAGGATGAGGCACATAAATTACGGTGGAGTCCCACATTCATCAGGTGGACGGTGTGGGAAAAACGCTTACCTCATGACTCCCTTCACAGTACCGTCCAGATGGACGGTGCAGCATACACATACATCATAGGGGTGGTCCCCACCGTCCAGGTGGACGGTGGGATGAAATACATACCATGGTGGGACGCTCAGAGATTGGTGACGTCTACACAACAGCTGTATGCTGCAGATGGAGGGTATGAATACAAGGCATATATCAGGTGGGTCCACACATGTGGGACTCACCAGCTTCTATCAATGTTAATATTCGTATTTTCCTTCAGACGGGCAGCCAGCAGGTGGACGGTCCTGCTGCTGCTGCTGAGGTGCAGCCCACCATATGGCTGGATCTGGACCGTCGGGTCTGGACGGCTATGATAAAATACATGTATCATGATGGGGTCCACATGGTGGGCCACACAGCCTTGGATCAAGCTGACCTTTGTGTTTTCCCTATGGCCAGGCCTGTGTGACCGGCTGGTCATGCAGGCCCGGTCTGGGCAGTGTGGGTGGTCCACTCGGTGGACAGCAATGCTGTCCCACGGTTTGAGCAACGTGGATAAATCACATTCGTCATCAGGTGGGCCATCATACAAGGAAAAAAAATAGAGAAAGAGAGAGAGAGATAGAGAGAGATCAGATGGAGGGAGGGGCTCCGCCACTATGAGCCCTCCCTAGATGGGTCATGTAAACACAATACATACATTAAAATGGTCCCACTAGGATCCAAAGATCAAAATCTACCCTATAAACACCCACCTTTCATCCCCCCTTCCTTCTTCCGCCAATGCATGATAGAGCTCTAAAGGAATGATTTCAACGGTTGAGATGAAGCTTGGATGGTGGAGATGGGAGGCGGGCCACACTAGCTTCTCCATGGAAGCCATGGACGTTGGGTGTTTGGGTTGCTTGGGAGAATGTGAGAGAGAGAGAAGAGAGAGAGAGAGAGAGAGAGAGAGAGAGAGAGAGAGAGAGAGAGAGAGAGAGAGAGAGAGAGAGAGAGAGGTGATGTAAGGGATGGGTGATGGGTGTGTAAGAGATGGGATGGAAAGGTTGACTTTGGGGATGGTGTTGTGTACTTGGGGATGAGATAGGGTACTTGACTTGATGGGTTGTGTACTTTGATTGATTGATGGGATTGATTTGACAATTGGTAGAGATTCTCTTACGCGGCGTTTTCCTCAAACTGAACATGAGCCCATATTTCCTGGCCCGGGTATCGCCTCGGCGGGCGAGGCGCGGCATCGAAACCGCAGCGACGGTGCGGTCGCAAAGGTATAAGTTTCGAGTCGAGCCGACTCTTATATACGGGACACGACTCAAGATTGCGCGCAAACGCCGATAACAGATCGCAGGTCGTCGGAATTCGACTGATAGGACCGCGGAAGCCTACAGAACGATACAGGATAGGATACGGGCCTTACAGTACCCATGCAACTAGAAGTAGTTTTCACGTGTATGCTTCATATTGCCACAATGAGAGCATTTGAGACCATCAGATGAGGTACGGGCTTTAGAGGAAGATTTTCCAGTATGCTGAGAAGTCGATCCAGACAGTACAAGCTTTAGGCCTTTCGAAGCAAGCACCGCCCTTGGAGGTGGTTCGTGGTCGCCAGCGTTCATCACCACCTGACGAAGAGCCTCCCTGCGGACATGGGCATACGCTTGCTCCATGGTGGGAAACAGGTGCATCTGCAACACGTCGCTGCGAATATTGTCCAACCTGTCATCAAGACCATCCAAGAATACATAAACCCGATCTTCTTGGAGAATATTATTATAACGTTCAATATCAGCAGGGCACTCTATTAGATTGTGACGTCGAAAATCAATCTCATGCCAAAGGCCTTGCAAATCGGTGTAGTATTTTTTCAGGGAGCCACCTGCTTGGCGGAAACGTGAGACGCGCCGCTGGAGATCATAGACTTGAGAGGTATCGCCACCATCAAAATAGGTGGTAGCAACTGAATCCCAAATCATTTTGGCTGTGGAAAATCGAATGAAATTGTCGATTAACGCCGGATCCATGGAGTTAATCAGCCATCCTTTGACAATGGCATTGTCAGTACGCTATTTGAGGAAGGATAGATCAGTCGAAGATGGCATAGGTAACTCGCCATTGATGTAGCCCAACTTGTCTTTGCCGGAGATGTACATCTTGACAACTTGAGACCATAAAGTATAGTTGGAACCATCCAACTTAATGCCGATCGGGACAGTCGCAGGTTCGGAAAGCATGATCAGGGCCTGAGCTTTGGACAGAGCTTCGGCCATTTTTGTGGTGAATATTTCAGAGAGGAGCGTATTATGGTCGATGGAAGGGTCACTGGACTTTGTCGGGGTTTCGGTGTCTCCCATACGTAAAGGTGGTGGCGAAAGGAGGCTATGAACAAGGGTTAGACATAAACCAAGAGCTAGAAATTAACTAGCTCTGATACCATGTCAGATTTTCTATTATCGTATTTCTTTCATACTTTCTTTATAGAGATATTGTACAAATATATAGGGAGATTAGCAATCCTATTCTTGGCTATACATAGATATTGTACAATCACGAATATAATCTTTCCGATTTTCTCTTAATTGCAACTTATTGATTGATTTGACAACTCACGCCAACAGTTACTAGCATCAAGTTTTAATATTTATAGGAAAATTTTTAATTTGGCAGAAAAATAAACAAAAAAAAATTTTATACCCCCAAAATTTACTGAGGATATTACACTAAGGTTGTTTAAATTCGAATTCTCGTGGTTAGAAGTAGAGGGTTTTTCAAATTTAATTAAGGAGTGGTGGATGTCTTTCTCGGATCGAGGGAAAATAGGTTTTAATTTATTCCAGAAATTGAAACTCTTAAAGGGTAAGATCAATGCATGAAAATTAAAAAGAAGTTTTAAGTGTTCGGGATGATGAATTTTCGGCCATACTAGTAAAAATCAGAGTCTAAACTTAAAGGAAGAAAATGGTGACCTGACAGAGGAAGATAGATCCTGGAGGGAAGTCTACTCCGTGAAGTACAATGCAAGATTGAGGGATGATGAGATTAAATGTAGGTAACAGTCAAGGGCATTATGGTTAAAAGAGGCGATAAGAACAATAAGTTTTTTCATAACATGGCTAGTGTGCAAGGGTAAATAAAATCAAGTCACTTGTGGTGGAGGTAGAAAGAATAGAAGGGAAGTCAAATGTTTATATGGCAATAGTTAATTCTTACAAGCATCTTCTAAAAAGTGAAGGTTGGAACCGGCTGAAGCTAGACAACTTATCCTTCGATACGATATTAAGGGAAGCGGCGATTAATTTGAAAAATGATTCTTCAGAAGGAGAAATCAAAGACCCAATTAGTTATTTTGGGGAGTGAAAAGGTGCCCGGTCCGGATGACTTTCCGATCTTATTCTATCAAAAGTTCCGGAATGTTGTGAAAAAAGAAATGGTTGGTTTTATTAATTAATTTTTTCTTTCAGGTAAAATTTTCCTGGAGCTAGGTGCAACGTTCATTGCATTGATTCCAAAGAAAGAAGGTGAAGAAAGCTTAAAGGACTACAGGTCGATAAGCCTTTTGGGTGGGCCGTATAAAATCTTAGCCAAGATGTTGGCGTCGAGATTCAAAGAAGCAATTGGTGATGTGATATGCAAGTCTCAAGGGGCTTTCATAGTAAGGATGAAGATAGCAGACAATGTGTTAATGGCGCATGAAAGTATAAATGTGTGCCATAGGAGAAAGGAAAGAGGAGTAGTTAGTAAGTTGGACATCGAAGAGGCGTATGATCATGTCAATTGGGCGTTTCTGGATTACATGCTAAGTTACTTGGGTTGTGGAGAAAGATAGCGTGCTTAGATTTGTGAGTGTGTAGAATTGGCAAAGTTTTCAGTTTTGGTTAACAGATCTCCGAACGAATTCTTCTCGACATCTAGAGGTTTGCGACAAGGTGCTCCTTTAGCTCCATATCCGTTTGTCGTTGTTATGGAAGCACTGAGAAGAATGATTGATAAAGGGGTGAAGGAAAATCTGGTAAAGAATTTTACTATTAATAACTCAAGACTTTCATTCGACGCATCTTCTATATGTGGATGATATGCTTCTGCTTTGTGAGGCGGATGAAGACTTGGTGGAGAATTTGCGTTTGATTATTGTATGCTTTGAAGTAGTCTTGGGGCTTCGAATTAACATTGCTAAGAGTGAACTATTGGGATTGGGAATAACTAATGAGGAAGTGGTCTGCCTCGCAAGTTTGTTTGGTTGTAAGGCAGGTTCTTTCATGTCCACTTATCTTGGACTCCCTTTGTGTATAAGGAAGCTCCCTAAGTGTGTATGGAACAAGATTGAATGGTTTTAGAAGAAGCTTTCGTAATGGTGGACTAGAGATCTTTCTTTAGGGGGAGGCTCACTCTCATCAAGGTGACGATGCCAAATTTACCAGTATACTGTATGTCTTCATTCAAATGCCCGAAGTTGATAGTAGAGAGGCTAGGAAAAATAAAAAAAAGACTTCTCGTGGAAGGGAGCGGAAGATAAACATAAGTTTCATCTTATAAAGTGAGACAAGGTATGCAAGCCATGGGATCAGGGGGGTGCAGGATTGAGGAGTTTTGAGAAAATTAACGATGCTCTGATATGTAAATGGGTTTGGAGGTTCAAAGTGGAAGAAGATTCTCTTTAGGTGAGGTAGTGGGTAGGAAGTATGGGTTTGATGAGGGGGGTTGGTGGACTCATTCCTCTTCACTATATAGGTCTAGCCCAAATTAGGAGCAAGGTGAAGGAATCTGCTTCTCTTTATGTAACGGTTCGAAGATCAAGTTTTGGGAGGGCATTTGGTTGAGGGATCAAACATTGAGGAAGGCTTTCCCGTGGGTAGCTATGTGGGCTCTAGGGGTGAGGACGGTGGTGGCAAGCTGCTTCTCGATCATTGGTGATGAGGTAATTCGGGCTCCACCGTGTAGAAGGCATTTGGCCGAGGGAGAGGTTGTTGAATTTGAGAATTTGTTGTCTTTTCTCGCTCACATGAGACCGGTGTTATCTGAACCAAATTCGTTGGTGTGGATGAAAGAAAGGTTTGAAAAATTTTCGGTTAAATCCTTTTATAAGATGTTGGAAGGAGGCGATTCTAGTGGTGGGAGAAGTCCGACGGCTTTCGTGTGGCGCTATGGAGTGCCCTTAAAGGTGGTGGTCTGGGTGTAGCAAGGTGCTTATAGTCGATAACCTCAGGAAAAGGAAGATGATTCTTCCCAATATTTGCGTGATGTGCTTGTAAGATGAGGAGTCGGTGGATCACCTCTTCATCCATTATGCTTTTGCGACAAAGATGTGGCAAAAAAAATTTAACCTCTTTGAAGAACTGTGGGTCTAGCCATCCTCCATTGGCCTGTTTTTCCTTCTGTGGTACGAAGGAATGCATATGGATGTGGATAGAAAAGTTTGGCATCTTGCGATGTTGGCTGGTCCATAGTCCCTTTGGAGGGAAATGAATAATAGATGCTTCAGGGATCGTGCAGGGCGAGTAGAAGTCTTCTAGCAAGCGAAAGGACATGTAATAGAATGGACTGGCTTCAAAGGTTGGTGTTCGGTTCCTGGATAGCTGGGCTGATTTGTAAGGGCCTTCGGCCGTTGTATAGTTTTTGTAGCTGTTTTTCTGGCCTTGGCCTCTTTTTTATTTTATTTTTTTCCAATAAAATTTATCATCGTTCAAAAAAACTAGGAGCATTGTAACTTGTAACGTTCTGAGAGCACTGGATCATTTTTATTATATATACGATGTTGTAAAAAAATAAAAAATAAAAAAGAAGAAGGAAACATTGAAAGGAAGCTGGATGACGCAACTACACCAACAAAGAATATTTCCTAAGAACAAATGGAATAGTGTTAGTGGGAGAGAAGCAACCAGAGTGGCAGAATAGATTATTCGTCACAATATTAGTTGGAATTTACCTCTCAAAAGAAACAAAAGGTTATTAGAAAGATTATGGTATCCCAGTTCAAATATGAAATAGATAATTCTGGTAATTTACTGAACTTAGAGAGTCCATCTATCACCTCAAACTCTAAAACACAGAAAACCGATTCAACTCAAAAGTTTGTTGAATCAAGTAACTTGGTCAAGTTTTCTCAAGTCCTGACTTCCAAAGTTCAATAATATTTAGTATTTAAAAGTTTCTAATATTGTAGATCCTAATGAGTAAAGCAAATCTTTTGGGTTTAATTTCTATTTTTTTGTATTTTTATTTATAGTTTTGTCCGTACCAAAAAAAAAAACTAAAAAACTTGACTCAATATCCAATCAAGTGGGTTGACTTAAAGACCCAACACACTCAACTCAACTCAGTATTTAATAATTAAACTACAAATAAGATTTTACTAATAATGGGTAGTTCCAACTTCCGAGTATAAGTAGCTTGGTTCACCGGCAGACGCTGTTGCCTTTCTCGCTTGAGCTCATGCTCGAGTCCAATACGCCATCCAAAATCTTTTTATAAAAAAAAAACTAATTAACTTGGTGAGTGGCTCGATTTGAGTCGAGTTGAGTTTACTGAGTTGGCAAGCTGAATCGATGGTCATGCAAAGTTGGAAATGAGTCAAGGTCACGAGCGAGTTTCAAATTGACTGGGTTCGATTTCTGACCGAATCAAGTTGACTGATATTAGTTTCAAGTTGAGTCACTGAGTTTTAGAACTATGATCCAGTCGACTGAACCAGGAGTTTTGTCAAGTCAACTGAGTCAACCTAGTCGGGAACAAGTCCTGACCAAATTGAGATAAAATCTGTGAAGTCTGATAAATTCAACTCGACTCAGCCGAGTTTAAGTTTTTTCAGGATCTTCAATCAAGTATCAAAAGACTAATGGAGATTTTACTGATAATCTTGAACCATGTTGGATGTTTCCTGAATAGCAAGAGGAACTGATACTTTGGTAGGGGAACGTCTGGGGTGGCATGTAAATAAGGAAATACATTATGCTCGATACCGTTTAACAATGGAAACTAATTTGAATGGAAAAGCAACCCATACAAAATATAAATTCTCTCTATTAAGTTACAGATCAGCATCCCAACTTTCCCTGGAGAATGGGATGCACACCGTCCAAATTAGTAGTGGGAACTGTTCTCATCTCACTTGAGACGGGGTGAAAAAGGCAAATTCCATCCCAAACAGAGAGTGGAATGGTGTCCCATAATAATAATAATAATAATAATAATAATAATAATCAATTGGGGGTAATCCAAATGGGCCAAGAAGTATCCAAATCTCTGCAAAGTGCAAATATAAGAATAGAAATTTCCCACATAACCAGTGTATTTTGGTTATATATATAAGTGATATCATTACATATTTTTACAAAGGATACATATATGATACAGGGTTATCTGCCATGAGGATCAAAACACATTGAAGTTGCAGGCCTTGTTTGAACTTGCCTGTTGAAAATGAAGATAATAACAATGATACAGCACTAGTTAAATCATGGAAAACAATAATTGCAGGCAGATTTCTGGTCACCCTTTGGTGCCATGAGTGGAACACTGAAACGTTTATCAGAAGGCTATGCTCGCACCGCCAATTTCTAGTTGTGGTATTTCCGATACAGCCTATACTATATAACTCTTTTGTCCCTTTCGACTGCGTTTTCTCCTTGGATTGGCATCGATCATGCAATAAAAGGCATTCACGAGCTCTGCATCCTCTTCGTTCATAAGAATCTTTGCTGCATCCGGGTTACGGAGGAGGAGCTTCGCCACGAGGAATCCGGCAATTGACCAAGTCTGATACAGGCGTGCTTGTTTCCCGATGAATCGCGCTCTTTTAGTGTCATAATACTCAGGCCACTTCTCTGCTGATATCCGCTTCTCAGCAACCTCAATGGCTCTGGCAGCTATCTCTGGTCTGTTCATCTTTATGCATGCCACTGTTAGCTGCAACAGGCAACGCAAATATATCATGAACGAATCTATCCATATGCTATCAACTCTATGCAGCACAGTAGGAATTTACCAAAGAAGTGCAGTGCTGAGCCTCAAACAATAAAAAAATAATAATAAAAATAATAAATAAATAAATAAAATCAAAGGATTCTGATTAAGGCTGTCAATGGGCCAGGCCTGGCCAAGCACAATCAAAATTTGAATAGGCCCAGCCTGAACAGTTCAAAATCCAGGCCGAAGACAACCCAGGCCCAGCCCATTAACAGCTATAATTCTGAGGATTCTTAGCTAATCCAGATTGTTGATCTCATAGGGATGGCAGGAAGACGCGGAAAATCAGGCAGCCTAATCCTTCCACCTTTGGCTTACAAATAGAAGGTTAAGCAGAAAAAGAATACAGCGAGTGTTCATGTTCAACCAAAAATAACCCGAAGATCAAGGTATTCGGTAACAGTGATGGTTGGCGTAATGACCGCCCACATGACTATTACGCTACGGGCCATACAGCCATTACAGCCCTCTAACGGTCAAAAAAAAAAAAAGAGGTAAAACTGTATCAGCCCATTACGGCCTCATATCAGCCCATCTTGGGCCTTATTTTTAATCCCTTCAAATCGAGCATCACATCACGGTATTGCATAATGGGGTCCCACCATTACTGTTATGTAATGACCATTACGTAATAATTTTTGAATACCTAGCCAAACATGACGGGGTTGGAGTTCTTTAAAGCTGGGAGGTTTGAAATCCCTTGTCAGTGACGGAGAGTCATTAGATAAACGATCTTGGCCCCTGATCACGGAATTCCGTAACGGTAACGGTGGCTGTAATGGTCACCACCGTTACCATTATGATACAGGCCATAACGGCCGTTAAGGCCCCTGTTACAGCCCGTTACAGTCTCTGTTTCCTTTCCTTTTCTTTCTTTCTTAAAAAAAAAAAAAAAAAAAAAAAACCTGTATCAGCCCCGTAACAGACCGTTATAATAGAGGGCATAGCAGGCCCATTAGGGGGTCATAAAGGCCATTGTGGTTGTTTTTTATGTAACGGCCATTACGACCCCCTAACGCATAATGGTGACCACCGTTACCTTTACGTAACGGCCGTTACATAACCCTTTTTGCATACCTTGCCTCCGGGTTGACATGTATGGACCCATTATTCATAAGAGATCACATTTGCTCAGGCCTAACATCTTATGAATCTTCTTACTACAATGGCATTCTCACAATCATGAAAATAAAAATAAAAAAATCCTAGTGCAGTGGACAGAAGTGGTTGGGAAATGTTCCTACTATGGGTGTCCTGCTCAGCAAGATTTCATGACAGCTTCGAGTGTTTCCATAAGAGGAAATTGAAAGTGTCCAAAGAATGTGAAACAGCAGACCAATCAAAGGATCAAACAGGTGATCAAACGGGCATTGCATAGCTGTATTTCACCATGGCTGTTTCCCAGATCTTTGCAAACTCAAAACCTTAATAAATTCATCAAGTTAAGTTTCTGGTTGCAAAAGCCTTAATTCCCAGCCATCTGACCCGACTCGAAAGCTTGCTGAGTAAACTAACTCGAGTACTTGACCAAGTTTTTCTCCAAAAATTAATAAATATTACAAATATTTAAAATTTGAGAGATAAGAGGGGTGTTAAGACTAGGGGTGCACATTGAACCGGTAGAACCGTGGAACCGGACCGGAACCGACCAAACGGTCCGGTTTGGTCCGGTTCTAGAGTGCACCGGTTCCGGTTCCGGTTCCAAAAATCAAAGAACCGGTGACATCGGTTCGGTTCTCGGTTTGAGGGTATGTAGAACCGAACCGAACCGTGAACCAATCCGCAGAACCAAACCGTGGATCCAATCCGTAGAACCGAACCGTGGAACCGAACCGATGTATTTTTGGACACCTTATAATTATTTTCTCTAGAACAATTATTTTCGTAAATGTATTTTTGCACACCTTATACAATATCTAAACCATTCATCAAATGGACCACAACATGGATGGACATGGGCTTGCAATTGGGCTGGATTATAAAAAGCCCAGAACTGTGGAACCGATCCGGAACCGAACCGGTTTTAACGGTTGGGTTCCGGTTTGGTTCTAGGGTGCCAACAGTCCGGTTCCGGTTCCGAATTTCCTAGAGCCGTTAGGAATAGTTCGGTTCCGGTTTCACCCCAGAACCGAACCAAACCGAACCGTGTGCACCCCTAGTTAAGACCCTTAGATAAACATCGCCACCATCGCCATCACCTGTATAAGAAATGGACTCAGTTGCATTTTTCGAGTCAACTTTACTCAACCTAGTTTTCAATTCGGCTCATCAACTGGGATTCAAGAACTCAAATAAATTCAGTTTTTTCATTGAGTTGGCCTCCAGTCCCATCAAGTCAAGATTGACTCAGCTGAGTCATACTGTCATACTGAGTTGAAAAAGGTTATTAAACCTTGAGCTAGAAGGTTATGTATTCAAGAATCACTGTAATGCCTTTTCTAATGAACAGCACTTTTGAGTGCAAAATCCAATGACAGGAAATACATATGTAGATAAAATGTATAAGATGAATATAGAGATGCTTTTCTAACCGAACATGCTCCTCTAGGGCTCTATATGCAGACAGACGAGCCAACCTGGCCAGTCTATAGGATATATGAGCCATGCATCGGGCAGGCAGTGTATGTACTAACAGGTTTGCCAGATGTTCAGAAACAATGGACAAAATAAGAAAGAAACATGTAAGCCTTTTCAGACTATCCATTGTTTCTGTACATGTTTGGCCTACCTAATAGTTGACCGGTCTGAGTTTTTGGAAGAAAGGTCTAAAAGATGGGTTGCCCATGATAGATAGTTCAGATGTCGGCGAGGTGTGTGGCGGGGTGCCTGTTGGGCTAGCGAACTCCATAACCCATGATACATGCATACAGTCTTGTATACAGGCTTGTATCTAAACAAATTCTTAGCTAACATTACCTTATACAAACATGGGTCCTTAGTCCTTACTCTTGCTCAGGTGGTGGACTCTCAGGAGTTTCAACACCCGGTCAAGGGTTCGAGTACCCATAGGTGGTGAAATTCCACTAGCGTGAGTGTGTCGGGTGTGTGTGTGTGTAAAAAAAATAAAAAACATGGAAGCAACTTCAAATTCAAGAAGAAAGAAAGAAGAAACTGCTAACCTGCCAGAGCAAAGTTGGCCAAGAACCTCCGTTGTGGTATGACCAAGGCCTGCATGAGAAACAGGAATTAAGTGATGGAGAAAGGGAAACGAAAGAGCAAAGCAAAGAAGCATAAACAAAGATATCTTAGACAGAATTTTAATAAGCACACGTGTGTGCAATAAAGCTCTTGTACACGCTACACATGGGCCAGCATGGCACGTACATACGAGATCTAATCCATCCAGCTGGATGGTCCAACCTTGTACATGTTTTCCCAAAAATAAAATATTCTCTAATCAGCATGTAGGCCCCAATATTGGAAATGGGTGGATGGATTAGAAAACTTCAGCCAACTTTTTCAGAGACGTACATTTGTTTTGCAAAAACATCATGCACTTGACCAGTGGATCACTCTGGTTCTTGGGCTAGGCAAAGAATAGAGTAGTTCCATTCTGACGGATGGATTGGATACTGGACCCATCATTCCATTGTGGCACACGTGTGGCATGCACATAGCTTTATTTATTGCAAATGCATGTGGACTTATAAAAGCTGATCATAGAAGGCATAGAGTTTTACGTGTTCTTTGGATCACTGCCTGTGATAATCCGCCACTCCTGGCCTTCAAGAGCAGGATAACATATCTTGAATGGCATATCCGCCACTAAAACATTCCACTTGGCCTCGATGAGATCCAATATGGCATGGGATTGATCCCTTGTCGTTAGACTGCTAACTATTGCCCACAAGTTCCCAAGAGAGAAGAAACGGAAATCCATGTGGGCTGGCTGCAGATTTCCAATGAGATAGCCTCCTTTATTAGGCATCCATTCTACCAGCCATGGAGATATCTGATCAGGGTAGATATTGAACTTATTAACTGCATCATAAGAATACTCCTCTGTTTTGTAACGGTAAATCTCATTGAGTTTTCTCATATCTATCCAATAATATTCTCTGATGTGAAATGATAATGCAACCAGCCGATTGTTTAATGCACGTATGAGGTCTGCTGATCCATCCTCTGGAGCGAGCATCTCACGTGCAGAGAGCAGGGCTGAGTAAAATAGTGCCTGCAAAATCATATGAGAATATAAAAATCTTACAAAGCACTTATTAAAGAAGAAGAATGCTAATGTCATGCAAAATATCACATGCATCCCATGGGAACAATTTGTACGGCACTTGGATATCCAATGGATCCGATAATCAACAGGCCATAGCCTGTAAAGAACATCAGTTCTGCCTGAACAGAGGACTTTTTCTCCAGTGAACGTGAACTGTTAATTGACTTTTAAACCATCTCTTTTTCTTTTCTTTTTTTTTTCCTACAAAACTCAGACCACGTGGTTAGGATCATCCAACCAATGTGATTTTCAGGATACGGTCCATCAATTGTGGTCCCACCAGAGGAGAGATCCAGATGTCCAGACATGCCACATCTTCATGGAGTGTAATAAGCATTAGTTGTAAAAAAGAAGAGAAAAGAAAACAGTCGCCTTTCATCCAAGTGAGATGAATAGCTGACATGATGCATCCAGACTACATATCACCATTAGATGGCTCCCAGATGATCACATGATCTGTCCAATCAAAGATCATGCCATTAGATTACATATCAGGCCCATATTAGACACATCCTAGGATCCTGATAAAAGATTTAGAGGATTCAACTACCCCAATTGAATATTCAGACACCGAACCATCCATACCATAGACCTGAACATATTAAGTGGCCAAATTGGTTTGATCAGACATCTGGAACATATCAAGGGTTGGATGATCCACTTGGACCAAGGCCTGTGGTCCAATGGGACTGTGGAGTCCACAGATCCAATTTGATGGCCCTAAATGATTCGACATGTAAAACATCAAGCTAAATATGTAATCCCATGGTCCATGTCTTCATTGGATTATTTTCAAGAAAAAAAAAAAAGTCTTCCATTGGATGATGATGGTTGCCTTAAATATCAACCGGTTGCTCAAATATGGGATTTACCATGCAACTGTACAGCTTATGCAGCAAGTGAGGTCACCTACAAAGCAGGAAAGTTTCCTACTGTGGACATATTGAGTGCATAGAAAAAATCCTTCAGCAAATGCCACGCCAAAACATTTACCAGCATGGAAGACAGGTGGAATATCTGAGTCATCCATCAGAAGGGTACCACTATATAGATTCCCTATTACAAGAATCAGGTTGGTCAACTAGTCAGGTGGGCCACAATTAACTGAATAAATATACAGTTGTGATAAAATTAGCGTCATTAAATTTCTAGGAAATATATGTCATTAAATTTCTTGTTTATCAGGTTTCATATTTTAGAGATCTTTACTAGCAAGGAATTCTATATTTAGATTTCGTAGAATGTGCTAGGGATTTTCTCAAGGAAACCTTGGCCATATGAAACAAAATAGCTGAATGATATTTTTCTTTGAGCACAATCTCTTGTTTCTCTACAGTAGTCGTGTTGGTGGGAGTAGTGATCTCTAGTAGAAGGTTAGGGGACTGTTGAACTTGCCCACAATCATTGCTTCTTTTCTCATGATTATGACATTCAATCTGGTACAGTGAAGTTAATTGCCATTATTTTCTTCTTGGTTTAGTTGAATTACATGATTTGGTGGTATGCCCAAATACTGCCTTAAAAATTAAAATTGTAGGCACTGGTGTCCTCTGATCTGTCTTATTCAGTTTCAATGGCAGGCATAGTTGCTTGATCTTTTTTGTGGATTAGTATCCGTAATATTCATACAGAACACTAAATTTCAAGCCTACTCCAATCCCACAGATTTGATGCATAATGTGCAAAACCAATGGAATAAACAACAATATGATGGCAGTCCTGATGAACAGACCTGAATTTCCAGAGGGTGTCCATGAATTCCCATGCGGCGATCTATCATGCATGAACCATCCGTAACAAGCAGTGTCGGGAACATGTCAAAACCATCAGCAAGACAGAGCTTTAAAATCATCTTAATTCCTGTTTGGACATCAATTCTCTCTTGAACGGAACGATCTCCAGAGCATTTTCCATAGGCTCTCAACAGTATAATCCACCATAATCCTGAAATGGGAAAAGAAAAAACATTCATAAATCTGAACCCCAGCTTTTCAGCTGAAACTATTGGCCAAGATAACCAAACATTTTTATTAACAGGACTAGTTCTCGTAATATAATTTACTTGCCAGAATCAACTGGCGCCACTCGCCCAATTGCTGCCTCCCCAAAGTCAGGATCCAACACCTCTTCAGTTGCAGTATCATCACCATCTAGTGGAACAGTACGCACCTTGAAGCTGGCAGGCATCAGTCCTTGACCTGGGCTGTGGCAGTCCATTGTTTTCTCCCAGCTCTGCCATAATGAGGAACAATTTTCACTACTTAGACATGAGAATGTTGACTTCGCTTTAAAAGAAAAGAAAGAAAAAGGGCGCTACATGATACCCGATGTATAGAAACATTTTTTTTTTTTTTCCTATTTGATTCAACCCAGTGATGGATGGTAAAGGTGCAATTCACCTTTTTGGCAAGAAAAGCAATTGATCTGTTGGGCTCCACATGGGCTAATCCATGCCCCGATATCTCCACTATCACATGATCACAGCCATCAATGAAAAGAGGCTAATTGCTATCAATGGTCCACGTTTAGAGAGGCCAAAAATGACAGGATTATCTGATCAAAGAGATTTTTGGGTGTATATACCATCCACCATCGGCCTGCTATATGAGTGATTTGGATCACCATAAGGTGGGACCCAAGTGTACAGTTTGCTGGGCCAATATAAAAAAAAATAAAATAAAAAATTAAAAAAAGGAAAAAGATCAAGAATTGTATGTTTTCATTGGAATAAAAGAGGGCATTGCCAAATGGCTAATCATACTAACATGGTAGTATTTAATCCAAATCTAATAAATAAATTGTTTCTAAACTGTAAAATAGTGGAAAGAGAGATGGAATGGACCCCCCTCATTTTATGAAAGTTCCATAATTACAGAATTGACATTAATAACAAAAGCAAAAAATTCCCACTATGTCCAAGACCATAATAACCCATCTAAGTGGGCCTATGTATGCCCATATCACATTCATTAACATTCCCCCTCAAGTTGGAGCGTAGATATTATCTATGCCAAGCTTGGAATATATGTGTAGTGAAGAGCCTTAGAACACATTAGTAAGTTGGTCCTGAGATCGAATATATGGAGTGGAGATTTCGCCACTAGAATCTTTCTCACATATGAAGTGACAATCGACTTCGATGTATTTAGTTCTTTCATGATAAACCCGCACGTTTGCTATATATGAAGCAGCCTGATTGTTACAAAATAACTGTATAGGTAAGTGCACAGTAAATTCCATTTCTTGTAATAATTTCTTGATCCAAATCAACTCACAGGAGGTATGAGCCATTGCTCTGTACTCTACTTCTGCACTTGATTGGGCCGCCAAACTCAACTTCTTGCTCCTCTATGTGACTAGATTCCCCCCCACAAATGTACGATATCCATTAATGGATCGTCTATTTGCTAAGAAACTTTCCTAGTTTGCATTTGAATATCCCGTGACTAGAGGTGGGCAACTTGGGCCCGATCCGGTGGATCCGACCCGACCAGACCCGACTCGGTGTCGTTCCGAACAGAACCGACGGTCTGATCGGGTCTGATCGATTTTGATCGGCCAGATCCGATTTAATTTCGAGGCAGGTTCGGATATCACTATACTCGAACAGATCCGGTCCGAATACTCGGACCGAATGGGTCCGAACAGACCCGACCCGAAGGGGTATACATATAAATACCATCCCCCCCCCCCCCCCCCCCCCCCCAAAAAAAAAAACTCTCCCGCCCGAGAGAGAGAGAGAGAGAGATTTTTTCTCCAAAACTCTCCCGCCCAAGAGAGAGATTTTTTCCACGAAACTCTCCCGCCCGAGAGAGAGATTTTTTCCACGAAACTCTCCCGCCCGAGAGAGAGAGAGAGAGAGAGAGAGAGAGAGAGAGAGAGAGAGAGTTTTGCAAGGTCGTCAAACCATAGGAATTTTCTGAGCTCAAATCGCATAGCAAAAGGAGATTTTGGCATCCATCTTTGATGAAAGTTGAACATGTCAAGAAAAACTGATTTCATACTGAAATTGCTGGACGATCTACGCCTCAGGAAGCAGCGATTGGCAGCGGCTCAGACACCTTCACGTATGTTTGGCCATAAAAGTTCTATATCAAGTTATATTTTTAGTGTTTTCACTTCATCCCATTCGGAATGACATTAGAAACGGTTTGGATAGCATATAAACATTGAGATGGAGTCCAGGAAGGCTTCAACGGTGGGAATTTCTTTCCCCAATTTTCCCTTTGTTGTGACCCACTTGATTTTTGCATCCATCTAATTTTTGGTCCCACGCCTTAAAATGAGCTCTCAAAACCGATGTACGGAATGAATTTCTATCATACATCGCCGTGGGCCCACCCAGCATCTTGCGCTGGAAGGAAATCCACGTCCGAACCGTCCTCACAACGCGGAGCTCGAGGAGCGTCAGTGCTGTTTTCGCCGGACACGTGCCTAGAGCTATAGCTGGTGCCAGCTATGGAAACAGATTGGCTACTCCCCCTGACACCAACCAATGGCTGGTGGTCGGTGCTCCATGGGCCCTACCATGATGTATCTGTTTCATCCATGCCGTCCATATATTTAAACAGATCATTTTACGGTATGAGAACAAAACTGAGTTATATCCCAATCTGAAGTGGACCACATTACAGGAAACAGTGTTGAATGAGCGTCGACCATTAAAAAACATTTTGGGGCCATAAAAGTTTTGGATCAAGCTGATTTTTGTTTCTTCCCTTCATCTGTGGCTGTATGACCTAATCAACCTATTGGATGTCAAATAAACAGTACATTGGGCCTTAGGAGGATTTTAATGATGGATGTCCAATCACTATTGTTTTCATGTGGTGTGGTCCACCTGAGATTTATATACCTCTCATTTTTAGGATCAAGCCATAAAATGATCTGTAAAAATGGATGAACGGAAAGGATGAAACAAATACATCATGGTGGGGCCCACAGAGCACCTACCACCAGCCACGGGGCTGGTGTCAGGGGGAGTAGCCAATCCGTTCCCGCCAGCTACGTACTTTGAAATTTCAAAGCTTCTCCAAGAAGCTACATGGGATTGCATACTGAGGTACTCCGTAGGCTTTATTGTACCGAGTAAACTCAGTTGGGCCCACCTTGAATGTATGCGGTTTATCCAATCCGTTCATATGCTGTTTCAGCTTATTTTATACGTTGAGCCTAAAATTAAAGCATATACAAAGCTCAAGTGAACCATACCACTGGAAACAGTGGGAATAATAATTTCGACCGTTGAAATATTTCTAGTGCCCACAGTGATATTTATATGTCATCCAACATGTTCATAGGATAAAAAAGACTTGGACAGAGGTAAAGAAAAAATATCAGCTTGATCCAAAACTTCGGTGGCCCCCTAGAAATTTTCAATGGTAGGCACTCAATTCACATTATTTCCTGTGGTGTGGTCTATTTGATCTTTAGATATATTTAATTTTTGATATGTGGAAATGAAATTAACTTTTAAAATGGATAGGCAGTGTAGATCAAACAGATAAATCACGATAGATCCCACAGAGTTTAAAGCTTCTTCACGAAGCTATGTTGCTGTACGCAATCCGCTTCCCATGCTAGTGTAAAGCTTCTTCACGAAGCTACGTTGCTGTACGTTTTCATTTTACTGGATAAATTATGTGGGGCCTCTCTTGAATTTTTTTTATTTATCCACACCGTCCATCAGTTTTTTCAGATCATTTTAGGGGTTGATAATAAATTTTAAGTATATTTAATAATTAAGTAGATTGCATCATAGGAAAAACTAAGAATAATGTTTCCACACCGTTGAAAAAAGAAAAGATTCGGACGTTGCCCAATCCGATCCGACTCTGTTTTCCTGACTGAGTCGGACTCAGATCTGTTCAGACCAGCACATGTTCGGGTCTGACCGAGTCACCTGACTCAGACTCGGTTCCGGTTCTATCCGAGTTCGGGTTGTGCCATGTAAAATCCGGACCTGGTCGGGTTGGGCCAAATCCGAGTCGACTCGGTCCGATGCCCAGCTCTACCCGTGACCGAAGGATAACCATTTCATTTATACAAAACTCCTTGACCTGGTGCTCTTTTGAGGTAACACAAAATTCGAATAATTGCTTCCATGTGAAGTACTCTTGAAGAACTTATGAATTGACTTATCACGCTCAATACATAGGATACTATTTGGTCGAGTAATAGTTAAGTAAATAAGTTTTCCACCAATCTTCTATACCTCCGGGCATCGTTCATTGCATCTCCTTAATCACTTACAAGCTTGTGCTCAAGATCCATTGGAGCGTCAACTAGCTTAGTCCCAAAAAGACCCATCTCCATGAGTAAATTCAGAATATATTTTTTGTTGAAATAGATTAACTCCTTTGGATCTGACCACTTCTATACCAAGGAAGTATCAAAGATGGCCCAAATCTTTTGTGAGAAATAGATTAACTCCTTTAAAGATACTTCTTTAGTTCTTCAATCCCTTTGTCATCACTTCCAGTAACAATAATATCATCCACATATACTACAAACACAATGAGACCTAAGATACCTTTTCGTACAAAAATGGAATGATCAGCATGACTTTGAACAAAATCATAGTTTAATACAACCTTGTTGAACTGGTCAAACTATGCACATGGAGATTGTTTTAACCCATAAATTGATTTTTACAGTTTACACACATTTATCAGGAGCGAACCCCCCCCCCCCCCCCAAATAGCAAGAAATATAGGAGGTTGCTCTATATAAACTTCCTCTATAAAATCACCCACCATGAAAGAAGGCATTTTTTACATCAAGTTGGAAGAGGGGCTGGCCATGATTAACAATTACAGATAGTATAATCCCAATGGAATTCAACTTGGCCACATGAGAATGTTTCACTATAATCAACACCAAGTGTATGAGTATACTCCTTAGTGACTAGGCGAGCCTTCAACCGTTAAACCGTACCATTAGGATGAAACTTAATTGTGTAGACCCATTTGTAACCTACAACACGTTTACCGGTTGAAAGAGTGGTAAGTTCCCAAGTATCATTTCGATGAAATACATTTGCTTCTTCCACCCCTTATGTAATAAACATTCCTCATATGACTTGGGTACAAAGTGAGAAGACAAGGACAAGAGAAAGTTATGACTTGGGTACAAAGTGAGAAGACAAGGACAAGAGAAAGTTACAAAATTTTGGAGATAAGCAATAAACAGAAACATATTTATAGATGAGATGATTGATACACATATGCTTACCTTTTCTTACAACAATAAGAATATCAAAGGTATTTGGAGAACTCACTAGACCACGAGTCTCTGAAGAAGATATGATGGGTGGCACGTTATGATTGATTGTACCATCAGTTTATTTTCATCGTGAGAAGACCTTCAACAGTATAAATGTACGAGGCAATAGATAATGGAGGTACGATATCTTCATTGACCACAACAAGTATGGAATAGTTTATGTATTAAAGATTTGGTATCTTTTGAGAACAACGGGGTAGACTAAAAAAGGTAACATTTGCACAAACATATTGTCTTCAAAGTGATGGACTACAACAACGATAACCCCTCTGTGTGAAAGAATAGCAAAGGAAAAAAGCATTTAACTGCTCGAGGATTAAACTTATCATGGCCAGACTCCAACTGATGGACAAAACAAACACATCCAAGAACTTTTGGAGGCAGAGGAAACAACGGAGTATATGAGAACAAAACTTAATGAGGTGATTAACCCTTTAAAACGGATAATGGCATCCGATTTATCAGAAAACATGCTATGAGTATTGCATCACTCTAAAAACTCTTAGGAATATTTATGTAAATTAAGATAACACGAGTTACCCCAATGATGTAACATTTTTTTTTTCCATTTTGCAATGGTGTGCACATGATGTCTGATGTAAAATTCCTATTTCAGAAAAATATGACCAAAAGCTTGAGACATGTACTCCTTAGCATTAGTAGACCGGAACACAGACACTTTCGAATAAAACTGATTTCACACTTCCATGTAGGTCTTTTATATATATATATATATATATATATATATATATATATATATATATATATATATATATATATATATGGAAAAGGTACTATGCACTCAACCTCACGAGTCCGTCCCATGAGGTCGAGCTGTGTGGGCCCCACCGTGATGCGTTTCGAACATCTACCCCATCAGTCAGATGCACCATTCCATCGTGGGCCTAGGTTTCAAAAATCAAGTCAATCCGTGACTTGTGTGGGCCACACCACATACAGAAGTGGAGAGGGGCCGTGCACCATTAAAACATTCATAACCATTTTTGAGGGCCCACCGAGATGTGGTTTGCAAATCCAGCCCATCCATTATGTGTGTCCCACTTGAATGAGGGTTCAGACCAAGTTTCAGGCGCATGCAAAACTCAGGTGGGCCCCACCAAGTGCTTTTATATGTTTTAACGGTGTCTTAACATAATTTTAGATGGTATGGCCCACCTGAGTTCCGTATACGGCTGATTTTTGGGATATCCCATAATTTAAAGGGTACCCATCAAATGCACGGTGTTGATGGTCGAAACGCATCACGGTGGGGCCCACACAGCTCGACCTCACAGGGGCTTATCGTGAGGTCGAGCGCATAGTACCTTTTCCCATATATATATATATATATATATATATATATATATATATATATATGCATCATGGTGGGGCCCACAAAGAATGACACAAAGTCATGTCGTTCTCGAACAATCATCAACAATGTAATAAAATACTTAAACCTAGACCTACAGGATTTTTAACTAGACCCTAAACATATGAATGAACTAAGGAGAAAGGAACTAAACGACGCCTCTCAACATGTGGTAAAAAAGTAACACGGTGATATTTACTCAACTCATACATTTCACACTCTTTACATGACATTGGTGACAAAGAATGACACTCTTAAGAATCTTCAATGATGGATGACCGAGATGATAGTGACATTGATAAGCTGAGATGTCTTTTTATGTCATTGTGCCCAGTGTTCGAAATATCGATATTGCGTTACGTATCGCATTCTTGGGATACGATACGTATTGGTTATCGCATGAGATATATCGGTTGTATCGTGTAATGTATCGTTGTTGTTGGAAACATGGGGAAACATTGGGAAATTGGTTGAATTTTTCAATAAAACTTTAGTGATTGTTAAAAAAGACATCAATACATACTTATAAATCAAAACCTTACAAAAAACAAGTACACATAATAGGTTTTCTTTGTATGGGGTCCTAATCTATGCGTTGTTTAACTGAATTGATGCAAGTATATTCAATGTCTATTCATATAATTTATAAATGTACGAAAACGTGTGGAAACAAATGCAATACATTCACAAGCAAAAGAAGAATCAATAGATTAGGTTACAAAAATGCTTAATTTTATGTTTTTTTATTTTTTTATTTTTTTATTTTTTTAAGGTAACAAACAGAAAATTCATTAAATAACGAAAAGTATACAGAAAACAGAAAAAAAAAAAAAAAAAAAAAAAAAAAAAAAGAAGGAAAAGCGAAACTGCTGAGGTAGCAGAAGCACCCTAAGAGCCTAGAAAGCTGAAATCAAAACCATTCAAATCCTTGACATTAGTAGCCCATTCAATAATCATCTTTTTCACCCTATAACCCACAGAAGCCACAAAAGAAGACCTATTGTTAAAACATTTGTCATTTCTTTCACTCCAGATGGCCCACCAAATGGCGAGAATAACCATGCGCCAAACGATGGACATGATCTTCCCGAGTTTAAGACCATGCCAAGAAACAAGGAGATCAGCAGCAGATTCGGGGATACACCAAGAGATCGAGAAGAGATGGAAGAAATCAGTCCAGAGAGGAGAAAAACGGGCAGTGGACTAACAGATGATTGACAGATTCAGCCTCCCGCATACAGCACAGACAAATATTGACGATGTACATGCCCCTTTTAGCCAAATTGTCGACCGTAACGATTCTATTACGACCAGCAAACCATCCGAAGCAAATGACTTTAGGAGCGGTTGGATATTTCCAAATGAAGGGGTTGGCATCAGGACAGGCGTTCGTAGCAGGGAGAATGGCGGAATACAGGGACCTGACAGAGAAAAGGCCAGATTTATCCATATCCAAGCCAACAGAGTCGGGAATATCAACAAGAGGCATGATCTTTGAAATGCTGTCATAGAGATACGTAAATTCCTCAATTTCTTCTTCCTTCAGGTTCCTATTGCATCTGATATCCCAGACAATGTGTGCCGACTGTGTGGAATAGCATCTGTTGACCGAAATTTCTTTGTCTGGGGAAATGCGGTAGATCTGAGGGAATTGGAATTTTAGGGGTTTGTCCCCCAGCCAAATGTCTTGCCAAAAGCGAATAAAAGAGCCGTTACCTAGAATGAAGTTGCAATTAGCCATCACCGGATTTTTAACTGATAGAAGCCTTGTAAGAAGTGGAATCTTTTGGCCACCATCCGCCAAGAGAAGATCCATCTTCCCTTTAACGATCAAGGTCCATAGGGCCTCTTTTTCAGTCGCAAATCTCCAAGCCCATTTCCCAAGCAGCGCAGCATTCATGAATTTAAGATTTTTTACATTAGCACTGCCCTCCCTGAATAATTTACAGACTTTTTTCCATTCCAAAAGATGAAATTTACTTTGGTTATCCTTGCCAAACCATAAAAAATCCCTTCGAATCTTGTCGATCATCTTCATAACAGGAGGCGGACACCTGAAAAGGGACATGAAATATAGGGGAAGACTAGAAAGAGCCGCTTTAATGAGAGTCAGGCGCCCGCCCAAGGAAAGGTAACGACATTTCCACGTAGCCAGATTTTTGAGGAACTTGCTGATTACTCTGTCCCACATGGCCTTCAGGGGGGGGACCAAAGGCAAGAGGGAGGCCGACAAAAGAAGTCAGAAAGGAGTCAATCTGGCATCCCATCGTCTCTGCAAAAGACTGGAGCATCGGAGGAGAAACGTTGATACTAAGAATCTTAGATTTGCTCATGTTAATTCGAAGGCCTGAAACTGCTTCAAAACAACGCAGAGTTATGAGAAGATTACTAATGTATTCCAAGGTGGCGTCAGAGAAGATGAGAGTATCATCAGCGAACTGAGTGTGCGCAATGGGGTTTAGGAGACCAGGCATCGCAATACCTCGCAGGAGGCCTTGAGATTGACCTCTAGTTAGCATCTGGGATAATGCCTCGGCTACAATAAGGAAGAGAAGAGGGGATAAAGGATCCCCTTGATGTAGACCCCTCGTCCTCTTAAAGAAGCCCTTAGGGGATCCATTAAGGATTATGGAAAAGTGAGCCGAGGAGATGCAAGTCGTGATCCATCTAATCCATCTGGTACCGAAGCCCATACGAGTCATCATATAAAGGAGAAAGTGTCAATCGACATGGTCGTAAGGCTTTTGCCACATCAAGCTTGCAGAAAATCCCTTGTGATTTTGATTGCTGACAGGAGTGAAGAACTTCGTTCACGATGAGAGCTCCATCCAAAATCTGTCTGCCTTTAATAAACACGTTCTGATGAGGCGAGATGAGTTTACCAATGACCTTGGAAAGGCGAGAATAAAGAGTTTTAGCGAGGATTTTGTAAGGGCTCCCGATAAGGCTGATCAGACGAAATTGAGAGAAGGAGTTGGCCCCTGACACCTTGGGGATGAGAGAAATGAAGGAGGCACCTAAACCTTTCGAAAGTCTGCCTCTGGCGTGGAACTCATTGACAAAAAGCATAACGTCATGGCGAACCCTATCCCAGAAGATCTGATAGAAGCTCATCGGGAAACCATCAGGCCCTGGGGATTTGTTCCCTCCTAATGCATCAACAACCGCTTTAACCTCAGCTTCAGAGAATTGGGATTCTAATAATTCAGCTTCAGCCTTCTCCAAAGAATTGAAAGATAAATTGTCTAAGCCCGACCTTATCCAATTTTCCTTAGTAAGGAGTTGTTGGAAGTGAGATATGGCAAGACGCTCAATCTCCTCTTTATCTTCGATAGTTTTCCCATTATCAGAAATGCTAAGAATAGATTTAGACCTGGCCTGCATGTTAACCATGTTGTGAAAGAACTTTGTATTTTTGTCCCCATCAGCAATCCATCGAAACCTGGATTTGATTCTCCAGGAAGCTTCATCTTCTAGAGCAATATTGGATAGCTCCTGGATGATACTAATACGCCTGCTCAGGGATTCAACCGATAAAGGAGCATCCTCTGATTCAACGTCTATTCGTTGAAGGTTGGACAGAAGATCTTCGATTTCGGCCTCCCTCTTTTGGAGAGTCTGGCGTCTCCAATCCTTAATTTTGAGTTTGAGGAGTCTGAGTCTGCCGAGCAGCTTGTGACCCGCATAACCCTCAACCTTGAAGTTTGACCACCAATCAACAATTTTTTTGACGAAGGTCCTCAGAGTGAAGCCATGCGGAATTGTTCCTGAAAGGCTTCGGACCCCAATTATCTTCTTCCACAGATAAGAGAATCGGACAATGATCGGAAGTCGTTCACGGGAGAGCTCTTTGTTGAAGATGCGGAAAGGCCTCCATCCATTCAGACGAGACGAGAAATCCATCAAGACGCGATTGAATAGGATGAGCTCGACAATTGGACCAGGTGAATCTGGCTCCTGCTAATGGGAGATCAATAAGTTGCTGATCTTGGATCCATTCAGAGAAGAGGGTCATAGTAGAAGATGGGCGTCTCTTCCTAGAGTGATCTTCAGGAAAACAAGTAATGTTAAAATCCCCGACCAGACAAGACAGACCTGAAAAACATTATCTGACCCTGCTTAGTTCTGCCCAAAAATCGTCCCTGAGAGAGTCAGTAATAGGACCATAAACAATAGTTATAAGGCAAGAGAAGGTGGAACAATACGAGTTTCTAACAAGGATTGAAGGAGTGAGCGCGTTGTTTTCACCGATGGAACAATATGAGTTTCTGACAAGGATTGAAGGCGAGCAGCTTGAACCGGCGGTCTTTCAGGATCCTCTCCCAGATAAAAGGTAGTGTGCTCGTTCTCCGAAGCGCCGATGACGTCGACCTCAACACGTGTCGCACTATCGACGGGAACCGAAGGATACGGGGACGGACACGAGGGATTTGCGGCAGGCGAGGGCGGCCGAGTTGACAGGGAAACAATTTGCGAGAAATTGGACACAAAGATTGCAAACGATTTGCGTGAAATTGGGAATTTTTTATTTTTTCAATTTTTCACAACTCAGCATCTCTTCCAAATCTTAAAATTGAAACTCCCAATCTATGATTTTTCTTGCAAAACATGAAAAATCATGGATTTGTATCAATTTGACACTAATTTAACATGGTTTACAGAAAATAAAAGGATCAGAATTCGAAAATACTCACCAAATTGAACATGTGGGATATATCGCATTACCTGTGCATTTCGTATCGCATAGGTGGGATACAAGATATATTGTGGGATATATCAGCCAATATCATCAATATTTAAAACACTGGTTGTGCCCACAATGTCACGATCAAGATAACACAACCCATCACGCCCATGTCCTCCAATAATCTTCCTCTTCGTCTTTAGGTTATGAAAAACACAATGTGAAGGATGGAAAGTGACGCAACGGTTAAGGGATTTGATAAGTTTGCTAATAGAGAAAAGACTTTAAGGAAGTTTTGGAACAACTAAAACAAAGGATTATGAAAGAGACTTGTATAAAAGGTACCCATTCCAAAACAAAGGATTGTGCATCGTCTGCCAAAGTGACAAAAGAGCCTGTTAATGAGCCATTAATAAATGAAAAAGCACTAGACCGACCTGTCACATGGTCAGATGCTTTAAAATCAATTACACACGGAGTATGAGACTTGGATCCTAAACAAGTCATACCTGAAGTCACAAATGTAGTCGTAAGGGAGGAAGTAGTTGTAGAAATACTAGGAATAGATTGATCCTATAGATTGTTCAGAAACTTCTGGAGTCAAAGTAACCATCTCACCAGTCATACGCATCTACGAAGCAATAGATGTAAAATTAACTAGAGTCCCACTGCTCCCTCTAGTGTAGGGAGCTTGATTAACCCATACAAGCTTCCTATGGAGTCTCATCATCTTTCAACGGAATGATAGGAAAGCCGACAATGCATGCGCTTCCCGGGTCTGCAACCTCTGCCACAACCACTGCCATGACCACCTCTCATGTCACTAGAACCATCTCTTCCACCATGGCCACCACCGCGGCCTCATATAAAGAACAATGCTAGCGCCGAGCTGTCATTGGCTACTTGTAGAGCCCAAAGATACCCATTATAGATGTGCATACACCTTGTTTAAAGACATATCTTCGTCACCCAAAATATGCGTATGAACTAGTTCATACTCACATTTCAATCTAAATAAGAACTTGGCCACTCAAAACTCGTCACATTGCTAACGCAGTTTCTCCAAATTGGTAGTTAGGGGCTAATACATATTCAACACTTCCCACATTTCTTTTTGGAATAGTGTTCACCCATTTATTATCTCCTTATGGAAGCTTGAATATTTCTTCATATAACTGATAAGTATGAGAAATGTTTTTACCAGATGAATACATCTCTTGTAAAGCATCCCACACTTCCTTAGCCGTATCCAGAAACATGATGGTTGCGCTTATGGAGGGTTCCATACTATTCCATAACTAGGTCATAATTTGGGCATTTTTCTGGATTAATTTATTATAAGTACTGGATTCTTCATCAGGTTCCTTTGTGATCAGATATCTTAATTTTCCTTTGGTCGTAAGAAAAACTTGGATTGACTTGGACCGCTATAAATAATGTCCCATTTAACTTAATAGAGGTTATCTAGGCTCCTAAAAAATCAAATGGATTTATAAATCCAGACTTCTGATCACTTTTTATCTCTATAACAAATAAAAGAGAAGTACCTCACAAGCACAAACATGATTCGACCTAGCACAATCAATCCTAGACGAAAATAACCCGTCTAATTGGGCCTATGTAGGCCCATATCACATTCATTAATATAAACATTTTGCATGCAACCACTGCCACTTGTAAGTTAAAGGAAGTCTTTGGTGAATGACAATTGAAAATTCATTCTTCTTGGACAAACCAAGTGGTATGTGAAGCACTTCCCCAAATATGTCAAGTTTCCAATGTCCAGATGCAATTTTTTTTTATTTTAAATTAATTAAATCCCCATTATGACTGTTAACTATATCTCTGGGTGTGCATGCATGTATATGTACGCATGGAGAATTAACAGGCACGTCCATGACACAATGAAGATTGTTTCAATTGTACTACAATTTTTTAGATGATGATGATGACCAAAAACTCTATTTGATATCTAAAAAATTACAAGATGGGGATGGAAACACGGCTGAAAATGTGGCACCTCCTCGGCTAACACAGAGTGGAAAGATTCAATGCTGTAGGGCCACTGCATAGAATTGAGGTGTTTAGCATCATCACAAGCTCCTAAAGATCATCACAAATGAAAGCTAACCTCCATGGTTCTCCATAACCCCAAGCCAAGAGTAGAGGCAGCTAGCATCTCCTCAATAATAATGGACCTGAAGAAGAATTAGGCAATCTTATCCTTCCTTAAAAGTCCGCTTCCATCCCATCTGTCGCCTCAACTGGAAGAAGAAGCCAAAAGCCTGTCATCCTTCTCCCAAAGGGCAACAACAATGCCCATTGATGCAACAAATGGACTAACCCACCCTGAAACATGAGCTTCCACGACCTCATTCGCCTCAGAACGTGCCCTGCCCACTCTCCAGTTCTTGAGTCACTCATAAATTCAGCCAATTTGATCCCTACACATTCTTTGCAACCCAGCAGCCAACACACCAAGGAATGTTTAATTCTTTTGAAAAGGCCACTGTTAGAGATCAACCTGTCTTGAAAAATACGGTTGTTCCTCTCTTTCTAGATTCCCCAAAGAATTGCATAGATTATAAATCCCCACAATCATTTGCCTTTCTTGCTAAAAAGCCCATCGCCCAACAGTTGAAAATTGTAAACTTTCATGACCTTGTTTGTCTAATTAGAACTGCAAAACAAAAAAGAGGACCATCCTGCTGGGAATTGCATCCTTGTCTTTGGCCCTCCTATTCATAGAAAATGTGGAAATTAACTGATTAATTATCGGATTCTAGGTTAGGACTGAAGAGGGCTCGAACCCACAGCTTCTACCTTGAGAGGGCAGTGCTCCGAGTGATTGAACTACAATGATGCAGGACAATTAACCACTTGCTCTAAAAGCTCGAACTATTAGAGTATGGCGAATTAATCCTTTTATCTCATAGCTCAGGCCCCACATCTCATGGGTTTAGGACCTCGGCCGAACCCCCTTCGTGGGCCCTAAATCACATGGGCCGCCCACCCCGAGTGTCCCCGCATCCCACGGGCTACCCCACTTGAGCCCGGTGTGAAATGCGCATTAATCACCCCTGGTGAGGAGTCTCGAACACGAGACCTCCCCCGTGGACCCCAAATCACATGGGTCACCCACCCCGAGTGTGCCCCTGCATCCCACAGGCGACCCCACTCAATCCTAGTGTGAAAATGCCCCTGCATTAATCACCCCCGGTGAGGAGTCTCGAACACGAGACCTCCCGCTTTGATACCAATTTGATGCAGGACAATTAACTACTTGCTTTAAAAGCTTGAACTGTTAGAGTATGGCGAATTAATCCATTTATCTCATAGCGCAGGCCCCACATCTCATGAGTTTAAGACCTCAGCCAAACCCCCTTCGTGGGCCCCAAATCACATGGGCCGCCCACCTCGAGTGTGTCCCCGCATCCCACGAGCTACCCCACTCGAGCCCGGTGTGAAATGCACATTAATTACCCCTAGTGAGGAGTCTCGAACACAAGACCTCCCCCGTGGGCCCCAAATCACATGGGTCACCCACCCCGAGTGTGCCCCTGCATCCCACAGGCGACCCCACTCGAGCCTAGTGTGAAAATGCCCCTGCATTAATTCCTGAAAAATGAGGTGTTCCGTTTCAAATTTTTATTATTTATCATTTTATTTCATTCAAACCATTTATAGCTGCTACATTGTACCAGGAACTCTTGCAGTTGGCAGCTTCCATAATGGAACTAATAAAAGTACTATCATCTCTCTCCCAAGGTAGCTACTATTTGTACTCATGTGCTTAAGTCGATTGCAACCTGTACATTAAGTCAGATTAAGTTAGGGAAAGCTCCCCATATTATGCTAGAATACTCCTTTAAAATTTGAACTTGGAAGAACTGAAAGATGCAATTCACCACATGATTACGGAGTCTTGAGATTATACCCTATCATAAGAATAATAAAAAGCATCTAATTCTCAGACAACATACACAGTTAATTTTTATGGATAAAACCAACTTCATTCAAACAGAAAAGAGATTCCATCAAGGGGAAGGAATCCACACATAGAGTGAAGCACACCATCTTTAGTTGAGGCCACGGCTAGAGAATTAGCATCACAAGGAATACAGTAAAAGAGGATGCCTCAAAGCTCACTTCCTAATCTCATCAAGGACAAGGAGAGAAATTCCATTATCTCATTACAATCCAGGAACATACAGAAAACAAGAATCTTATAATTTACATGATTATTACATATCATGGAAATACAAAAATTTCTTTAAACAGAAAAGACATCACTTTCATTACCTGCAACTGAAGTGTGTGAAGGATGAAATTCCGAACAATATCGTACTCGCCCTTCAAAAGAAAAGCAATCCCAGAAGGAATGAAGTCGCGAATAAAGACATGGTCATAGTTCAAAACATTGGTGCTGGATGGGTCCTTTGCAGCAATTGTTCCAATAGGACTGCCACAATAATAAACCACAGACTCCCTTAGTAGATTCCACGCTTCATCCTCAATCGAGATTATGCCATTGTTATCAGAGGCATCTTTAGTAATAGACCCGTTGCTCATGAAACCTTCTTTTTCATGCTTCAACCGTTGGACTTCCTCAGAGTCTAGAACTTTCTGCGCATTCACCTCTCCGTCAATTGGGCTCAAATTCTTTTCTTTAAACCATGTTCCATTACTGCCTTCACCAATTGTTTCACTGACGTTTTCAACCCGTTGGCACTGGCAACTCGAAAACCATAATCGGTTATTTGAAGTATTTCCACGGTCAATACCTCTGACCTGCCAAATTCCATATTTCTTGCAGCTTTGGGTGGTTCTACAATTATTTAGTGGTCGTATATTCCATAATCCGATTCTCTTCCTACATTTCCCGTATGATTTAAAAGGAAGCTTTAAGTTTGAACTACTTGAACCAATGTTAGGATAACAGTAGCTGGGTCCAACCCCTGAAAAAACTTGCAAAACCACTTCTGAAATGTTCATTGTCCAATACAGATGAAATTTGATTGATGGTACCGTTTCAGACGAAATAGAGATACCTCCAGTGTTTGACTCAAATAACCTACCAAAGCACAACACATTGAGCTGAACTTAGAAAAAGGACAAAGGAAGCCCCAAAAAGACTAACTGAAAAGGTATACTGTAAACAAATATTAACAAAGAAAAAAGAAGAAAAAAAAAATGCATACTATCTCAAAGATCTTCATGGAAATGGGACCAAAGCAAAACCTTTGTGTTTTCTTTCATCCATGTACATAGACACAAAAACAAATGCACATGCACACACACTAAAAAGTAGGAGACAGACACCAACAGAACTAGGCACTAGTGTGTATGAACCATCACTCTACCAGAGTATAAAATAGCTCCACTTACATTAGAAGGATTGTGCTATGGTGTTTGTCATTTTATCTAGCTTTAACTAATTGCTGACTTGATTTTCATACATGTTGAAAATATGTATGTGATTTGAACCAACCATTAAGTAGGTCATACCTTGGATGGGCCATACCCCCCCAAAGAAAATAGATCTGAAGATTCTAACTGTTCTATTGGAGGGATTTGTGGGGAAAGAAATAGAAGGTTACAGAAAAATGGTCAACTAGAGTTCCCTTCTCCATCCAATTTTTCCCCAAGATTCATCCAATCCACGGGTTAGAACTGTCCAATCAATGTGATATTTAGAATAACATCCATCATTGCTAGGACCTGCTTGATGGTCGGTTCGAATCTCACAAACATTCACCGCGTTTACTAAAAGTGATAAACATTGAATAGAAACCCCTGAGGTAAGCATAGACTGCAGATTTTCCCTATGTTAAAATCAGTTATGAATAAGATGAACAAACAGAAAGCCTAGAGCTAAGCATAGACTGCAGGTTCATGTCAAACCACGAAATGAGATAAATGCTTATATTTTACACCATGCATTCAGGAGAAAAAGCAACCATCTATTTGATGGAAAAAAAAAAAAAAAAAACAACAACAACAACAAGAATTTGTATGAAAACTATGAGAAGCATCCCCATTCATCAGAGCTGAATTATCCAGTCTTGGGACTCAGGATGTTGTGTATTATCCTGAGAGACCCAAGTTTGTACATATGGTTCAGCATCCAAACAGTCAATCTGATGGGCCCCACCACAGATGGACCATGCCCCAAAAATCTCCTAGGTAGGGAGATCCTATCCTTCCAAATCTTTGGCATTGAGTATGTACTCTTGCAGTATTTTTTTTTCTCAACTGTGTATTTGTGAGATAAAGAGTCTAATAAGCTTAGAATCTTCCAACCGCAGAGATTTTTGGGGTTCATCAGATCAACGTTCTGAATCACTGAACTATGGTACCAAATGTAAGACCTTCACCACATCAGACACACCATCCATGTACTGGGGCTCAGTACCCTATAATTCCTTACCACCACCCAAATCGAATGGAAATAATTAGAAAAAAAGGCCTGCAATCTCTATCATTTACGATCAGAACCTGCGATTTCTGCCACTTTGTGGTATGAACCTCAGAGTTCTTGTAATTTACAGACAGAAGCTGCGTTCTTTAAAATTTAAAATAAATAAATAAGGTAGATAAATAAGAAGAAGAAGGAAGAAAGAAGAAATTACAGTTACGTGGTGGTTTTCGTTCGCAAATCCTATAGATTTCGATTTGGGGTCGTTTGGTGTTGAGCTTGTGTGTTTGCGATTGAGATCTGGCGATTTTCAGACCAGAGAAAAAGCGGGGATGAAAATTGAAAAGGGGAACCTCTCGCGACCTTTTCAACGGTTTCCTCGTGCACTTCAATTGCACGTCTCTCTCCCTCTTTGCCTACTCCCTTGGAAATGACTCAGGTCGGCCCACAGGGAGAGAGGATTAGGTGCGGCCCTTACCGTTGGGCCCACCTTCATATATCTATTCTATATCAACACTGTCTATACGTTTTTCAAGATCATTTGATGGCATGATCCAAAAAATGAAGAAAATCCAATGGTCAGGTGGACCATACCATAAGAAACAGTGGTGATTGACCGTTAATGGGCCACAAAAGTTTTTGGATCAAACTCATATTTGTTTTCTTCCCTTGTCCAGGTTTATGTGACCTTATCAATGGTTTGGATGGCAAATAAACACTGCGGAAACATTTTACGTTGGGCTCTAGGAAGTTTTATTGATAGGGCATTCATTCACCGTTGATTTTTCATAGTATAATCTACTTAGGACCAGGATCTTCTTCATTTTTACGCTCATGCCATAAATGCTCCGGCAAAACGGATGAATGCCATGGACATATAATACATACCTCAACAAGGCAGGCTCATTGTCTTAGGTGAGACTTGGTGCAGCACTTAATCCAATCCACAGCTGGAGCAGGTGGATTTGGTAAACATATCGGGTTGAGCATTGGCCAGAGGTTTGCTATTAGCAGTTATTTGACAGCTTGGATTTAGTGTAATAAATAGTAATAATAAAAATAGTCATATTTTATAAGGTATATGAAGGTGGTATATGGATTCCATTGACTATTGTTTTGAAATTACTAAAAATAGGCGATTTCAACATTGAAGTAAATCACTTGAATTTGACTTTAAAAATTAGTGGGCCCCATTATGATGGGTAAGTGAAATCCACCCCAATCACCATGTGAGTTACCTTATTTTAGTGATAGGGCAAAAAAAATCAACCTAACTTACGATTCAAGTAAGATAATTGACGCGGGGAAAAACATGATGAGGTCCATTACCATATTCTTCAATCAATAAATGCCTTGAATCCACAAAACTCTCTTGAATTCACAAAAGATATTTCTTAAATCCATAAAAAATAATAATAAATCTGAGAATTTTAATAAATTGAATGATTAAAAAATAAGTTTTACATCCTTAAAAAATAAAACAAACCCTAAAAACGTAATTAAAGAGTCCTAATCGAATAAGAAAACAAATTCTAAAAAAACGCATAAATTCCTGCGTTCATCAACTTGTGACCGGTCGAAATGGCTCAAAAATGTCCAAAGACTAAAGTTGGAAATTCCTAGGATTTCGACCCAACAACCCGATTTGTCGACCTGTCGAACAATATTTCAACATAGTGATAAGATATGTCAACCTGTCAAAATAGGCAGAAATTGTCAAGTAACAATTCTGAAAATTTTGACAAAACTTCAACCCATTGACCGGTCTAACTATGCTAAAATTTGTTGTTTTTCCCTTGAACTTCTTCATGTCCATGTGTAAGGTCAAAGCAATTGGCCGTATTATGGTCGTGATTTCGATGAAAGTGGAAATATTTTACTTGTTTATTTTCTCTGGAATGGCCCTCATCTTTTTCGACCACTTAAGAATTCTCTTGTCTCTGACCTTCATGAGTACCTGCTCGGGCGTGGTGTTTAGCGGAGTATACCGGCGAAACCAACTTTCTAGAACTCGAGGAGCTCGAGGGTCGCCACCCTGGTCGTCGTCTCTCTTTCTTTTGGGATTAGCGTAGGGTCCCTCCTTGGCCTCTTTTCTCTTTCTATCTTTTGCTGAGCTGCTCTCACCCTTGGCATCTTTACAGGCGTCAAACAGTTCATCGGTGTTCATGTACTTTTGAGCATGGTTCATCAAGTTGGCCAGGGTCTTTAGCAGGTTCTTGCCAAGCGAGAAGAGGAACCTCTCTCACTTAAGTTCGACCATTGTGGCCGTGAAAGCTAACTCATTGAAGTAGTCCTCAACCCGGAGGGCCTCGTCGTTGAATCGGAAGTTGTAATCCTTCGTCGACTCGTCGTCCTTTTGAGTCACTGTAAGAAGGTGAGTCGTTGGCTTGTGAATGTCTTTACCTCTGATAAACTGTGTGGCAAAGGCTCTGCTGAGTTGGGCGAAAGAGTTGATGGACTTCGGCTTCATGTTCACGTACCACTTTTCGTGCTGGCCAGATGAGTGTCAAGGAGAATGCCTTGCACATTACGTGAAAGTGTCATGGAGCTCCATCCATGCTCGAAACGACTCCAGTGCTTGACAGGGTCGCCCGAACCCAAATAAGGTTTTATCTAGGACACTCTGAATCTGTGCGGTAGTTGAGTCTGCATGATGTCATTGGTGAATGGTGACTCGGTCTACTCAAGGAGGGCCTTTACTCTGATATCAGGGCCTTTGCTCAGTATTGTTGGATATTACCGAGCTTGTCCCTAATCTCTTTGATGTCTGTCCCCTAAGGGACCTCACTTTCTGCCATGACTTCTGGGTTTTCTTTCCCCGAGCTTGTCACTTCTCGTCAAGGGTATGGCGCAATTCAAATTTGGCAAGCTCTGTAGTCACCTGCATCTGGGCTGGGGCAATGAGGCTTTCTACTTCTCATACTTGCCCCTGATGCTGATCAGGATGCAATTGATCAAGGTGGGACCGCTCGATCGCTACGTCCGTTGTTTTGTGTTGGCTAGTCGGGGATGCTTGTTGTATCTCCAACAATCTCATGATACAATTCACATTGTCAGCCAGGGTTTCAACCTGTTTCTCGAGGGAACCAAGTCAACCTCCTCGATTCCATGATTTATAGACCACAACCTACGATGACGGCTGGAACTGGAGAGGTGATTGCGAAGCCTGCTCCTCCCCAATGGAGCATGGTGAGAGGACTCGGCTGCGACCGGGGTCTTTTCTTTTTTCTTTTCCATTAGAGGGAGGGCTGGGAACAATTGTAGCTACTCAAGATGGTTAAAACATGGCTTGTTAATCATATAAATGGCGCCAATCTATTATTTCTTGAATTTGGCAACCAAATCAGGTTGATGTAGAGCTGAGACGACTTACAGCCTTATTAGTGCCCTTCGATAAATATGTAAAAACTAGATAGAATATGTGCAGTCGATCGGCGAGCCCTCGATGCCTAAGTCTAGAAGATGATCACAAGGAGGTAGATTAGGCCTTAGATGCGTCACCTTTTTCCTCATTGGTTTAGAGTTTGTGGTCATATCTATAGGGCATGGGAGAAAGTTCTTTGAATCCCATTGTGCTACACTAGAGGACCCCTGATCTAGCGTGATTCTTATCCTGAATATATCAGATTGATCTTCAACTGAGATCAGGCCGAATCCTTTTCTTTTGGATCTGGGGCGAGAATTGCCTCAGATTTCTCATACCACCTCTCTGGCAGCGGTCAACCTGGTCAGCCTGGGATGCTGGGGAGCTCGGGGCTCAGAGCTCGAGTTCCTTCTCCACGGGTTCCCAACTCATATTGTAGACATCCCTGGTGGGGTGAGTCCTCTCCTACTGAGCTCTGTCATTTTATGGCTTAGCTCAGCGGCTCGGCTTTGAGCGGAAGGAATTGCTTGTCTCATGCTAATAGCCCTTCTGATTCAACATATCATGATTTCAAGGGTTTATATATATATTTGTATCCATATACTAGTTCATCTACAAGAATCTACCATGCCACGTTAGACCTCTAGCGAAAATCTCAGTTGAGGTTTTGTCTGAGATAGCTTGTGAAAATCTCAATTTAGGTTTTTTATTGTGATAGCCCGTGAAAATCACAAGGAACTATCTCAAGTTATTAAGGTGACCCTACGAAAACCTTTTTATACTGAAAGCCAAAATTATGAGAGAAGTAATTTTAGGAGTGAAGTATGTGTGGTTGTTTTTAAAGCATCGAACCACTATAACTCCTTGTGTCATATGGTGAATGCCTTATTTTTATTTTCGGTGGATTGGATGTATTTAATTATTTTAGTTTTGTGGTGAATGTTGTAATTATTTAATTTACTCTTGTTAGTTTGAAGTTTTGATCTTAAAGACATTCGTGAAATAAGGTTTTCCTGCCTAAAATTTTAGGTGAAGATTGTCCTATGAATTATTTGGAATCAAGGTTTCAATACTCAAGCGATTGAGATCTTTGTATTATTTATATATTCAACATTTGTTTCGATTATTTGACATTGTCTTATTCACCCCCCCCCCCCCCCCCCCCCCCCAGGACATTGCTAGCTCTCCATTTCAAGTGGCATCAAAGAGGGTTGCTTTTTTTAAAAAAAATAAAATAAAAAAATAAATAAAGATTTACCTCCTAGAGCTAGATTCAGAGCTTTAACATGTCAAATTTCGAAAGCCTATCCATTACCAGGCCACCTCCCTTTGATGGCTCTAATTATTCATACTGGAAAGCCAGGATGAGGATTTTTCTCAAATCCATAAATGAAAGTGTGTGGAAAGCCACTGTATCTAAATAGATCTCTCCTATGATGAAAGTAGTAGCCGATGATGGAACCATATCGATGAAAGAAACTACATATACTTTTTAGACTACAGTTTAGAAAAGTGAAAGCAGTGCAAATACAAAAGCCTTAAATGCAATAACTTCCGCTCTATTTCCAGATGAATTCAAAAGAATCATTTCTTGCAATACAGCTAAACAAGCATGGGACATTCTCGAAATGACATATGAAGGAACTACTATAGTAAAAAAATCTAAAATTCAAATCCTCACAACTAAATTTGAGGAGATTCGTATAGAAGAAAATGAGTTTTTTATGGACTTCTATACGAAACTAAATGACATAGTAAATTCCACGTGGAGTCTTAGAGATAAAATCCCTGAAAGCAAGGTTTGTGCAAAAATATTGCGATCACTTCCTAATAGGTTTAATTCAAAGGTTACTGCTATACAAGAATTAAGGGATATAGATGTTATGAAAGTTAAGGAGTTAGTTGGTTCTCTTCAAACTTATGAGCTGAATTTTAAAACTCCTAAAGTCAAGTCCATAGCTCTTAAATGTTCTAAATCTAATTCAAAGGAATCTAATGTAAATTCTAATTTTAAAGATAACGAAGATGATATGGCTTTGTTGGCAAAGAAATTCTATAGAATTTTTAAAAATAAGAAAAGAACAGATTTTTAAAAACCATTTGACAAAAGAAAAGGAAATTCAATTTTTTAGAAATCTAAAAATAAAGACACTCAATGTTTCAACTGTTCTGAATATAAGCATTTAGCTTCTAAATGTCCTAAAAAGGATAAATCTAAAAGAAAAGGCATGATAACTGCTTGGGATGAATCATCAGAGTTTGAAAATAATTCTGAAACTGATGAATCAGACCAAGAAAATGCAAATTGAAAGCCTTTAGACTATATCCAGAGTTACTTCTTTAGAAAACTGTGATACATCTAATTATGAAACTCTAAGAAGTGACCCTGAAAATGAAGAAGATTTTCAAGATGCATATAATGCCCTATATAGAGAAAGTTATAAATTTGCGGTCAAATTGAAAATTCAAAAAGGAAATTATGCTAAACTAAAATTAGAACTAGAAAAAGTTATTTTAGAAAAATCTCATTTTTCCGATTGTTTTGAAAAAACAAATTTAAATTGGAGTTTTAAGTCTTCTGAATTGCAAAAAATTAAAATCGAAAATGAGAAACTAAAACTTGAAGTTTCTTCCCTTCAGAGTGCAAAGGACACTTGAAAATATACCCTTGGTGACCAGAAACTTGAAAAATTATTAACCTCATTAAGGCGATGTGGTGATAAGTCTAGACTGGGTTATATTAAAAATAACTTATTGAAATATAAGGATTCTACTCCTACTTTTGTAAAAGGAGAATCCTCGAACTTTAAAGCTGAGACTTTAAAAGATTCAAATTATAAAATGAATGACTTTAAAAACTCAAAACCTTTTCAAGTCTCTAATGTAAAAAATAATGCCAACTACTATAAACATCAAAGGAATAATAAACCTCCTTTAGCTGAAAAAATTGTGGACTTGCTTAAAGAGCTATTGAAATCCAACTCGGATAAGACTGGAGTATATAGAAAAAAGAGAAATCCTAACTCCCAAATACAACAAAAAGTAAGAGATCCTCTTAAACCTAGAACCATAATGAAATAGGTTCCAAAGGTTAAGTATCTTGTTGGCCACACAGCTTTCAAAGCTAATAGCTATTCAAGATAGTTCCTGGATAGTGGATGTTCAAGACACGTGACAGGTGATAAGGCTATACTCTTAAACATCAACGAAATAAATGGTTGCTCGATTACACTCAAGATGGAAGCAACTATAAGATAATTGACCAAGGTAATGTACAACTTCCTAACTTACCTCTCTTCGAAAATGTTTTATATGTTGAAGGATTAAAACATAATCTTCTGAGCATATCTCAAATCTGTGATAATAATCATAGTGTAAAATTTTCAGATCATGGATGAGAGATGATGTCACGCCCCAAACTCGAAAAATGGGCTCACAAAATTTTCGATTGCCGAAACCGGTGCCGATAGCCTCCGTAGTGTCCCATTTTTGGCTCCCAGCATCCATACGCTAGATTCCGATCCTGGGATCATACAAGGAGGATTTTCCAAAGTACATTTATTCGTAATAAGCATAACCACAAGTTTACACAAATCACAAAGGCAACATCATCATCACATATCCACCAATATAAACATTTGAATACAATACTGAAAGAGAAATACATATGTCAAAATCAAAGCTCCAGAAGTCAGCTACATGCCCCAAGCTCCACGCTGCTGCAACCTAACATCACCTATACGCATCTATCGTGCGTAAGCTTATAGAAAGCTTAGAGGGTGGTGTAAGTGTGTGAGCACTACATGCGTGCTCAGAATGTAATATCAGAATAAACGAAAATACTAGTAAGTCCACGAACCATACAATATCAGAGTAAGCAGAAGTACTGACAAGTCCTATAGAAATATCATCAACCTAATCCAGGATATGCAATGAAAGGATATAACAAGCCAATGTCATATACTAAGAAAGTAATGTACGTTAGTTATGCAATGCGAAGACATAATGAGTAAAATATCAGATACCAATAATATAATACTATATGCAATTCTGAATAACTACAATTACCATCAGCCTCATCTAGGTCATATGAATGCAGAAATATAGCAACCCAAAAATGCCATATGCCGAGGATGTAATGCAATATGCAATATGTGGTGCAAATGAAATGACCAAACTGCAGCGTGAAGTCGGATGATAGTACGTGGTGTCGCAGGCTATGGGGCCTATCACAAAGGACTTCTATCCAAACCAATCCCATACCTAATTTTGGATAGATAAACTCAATGTGGTAAACTCCTGATCTCAGGTTAATCGTGCGGCCCAACCGAAATCCTGGTCATTGCGAAGGTACACGTAACAAATAGTTTTGCACCACTAGCCCGAGTAGATAGTGAATGAATGAATGAATAAATATGCAACTCCTGCTTCACAAATCAATATTGTACATATTTGGGATCATCACCGGGGTCTAGTACACTCCAAGCTGGCTACCACCCCAGCTAGCAGTGCTGCCCAGCAAGTGGAAAAGACCTCACTACCCTCCTGCCAGTAGTATACCAATGCTTATCCGACTCATTGATAGCGAACCCATTTGGGAGCTGGTCAAACTCAGCCTAGCTTATAGTCCCCTCACTCGGGCGGATAAGGCCACACCCCTTCCCAACCGACCACGACACAGTGAGAGACGCGGCCTACTGGTATTCGACACTCGGGTGTTCATGTATCCACTCGGTCTAGACGTTGGGGCATCTCCTGGCCTCGGAGGTTTAGGGACTTTCACCCACGGACATCTAAAGTGCCCAGATGCTCGAACCAAATATTTTCAGTGTCCCATCTGACCATCCACGAGATGCCTGTGGAGGTCACAGCCCTGATGTCGCTAGGGCGTACAGTAATCACAATAACACAAATGCAAGATGCATGAGTTATGTAGTCCAATCCTGCGCATACCGTGCGCTCTTGCGAGATCACTCCACCTATCAAGGAATCCCATAAACCATCTGTACTATGACATATGCAAGGGTCAATTACATCTCATAATAAACATATAGATGATGCGTATGAGCATGTATCATGATGCTATGCTGTCACATACTCATAATCAGTATCAATAACCGGCATCAACAATCGGCCTCGACAATGTGGACATTTAACCAACATTGCCCCCAAGGAATGGCCCACATAGAGGCAAACATATAATGGGCCCACGGCCTTACACAAAGGCCTGATATACAACACAATGGGCCTTACTCAAGGGCTACATATACACAACAGGTGGGCCCTCCTCATGGGCCTCAATGTAACGCCCTGAAAATCGGGGGTCGAACATAAACTCAACTCCCGAGTTCCAGAACATCACTTATGCAACAAAATGAATGATGATTGAATGTTGACTGAATTCGTGCATTGAACATGAGTGAGATTAAGCCAAAACAGCATATCATACTCCAGAGACAGTTAAATTTGCAAGCGGAAGACTGTGATAGATAGATAAAATATATAACTTATGATGAGTCTCCAGAGTGTGATAACATTACCAGGTTAAATAAATACAAGTGCAGTTCTAAAATATACCAAATGTGAGGAAGTGTAATGTCTCTTATCCCACGCACCATAGCCCCGTCAATACAATATCAGGTCTTCATTGACCTGCCAGAGAGATACAGATAGGAGAAATCCTCCTATCATCATAGAAGTAGTCCAGCTCTGCTTCACAAGCATCGTCATCACCTGAAACTCAACAAATCTGGTTGGTGTGTACAACACCGTCCCGTAACGTGGGAGTGAGTGATCAACTCAGTGGAACAGTAAAGCATAGGTTAACATGTTATCAATTCAATCAAGCAGTAATGATAAAGCAGTACAAATCAAACAATTCTAACTACTCTTATTAAATGCAAGAATGAAATGACATGATGCTGTATGCCTTTGCCAAACCACCCTCAAGCGACATCATCTTACGTTCGCGAATGCTTACTCCCTCAGTGCGCCACATCTACAAAGCACATGCGGTGCGATGATGCTCATGATTACCAAGTTTTTATTAGTCCATTTCAAACAGCAGTATTGGGAAACTAAGGTACCTCCCTTGTATCATTCCCAAACATGATCCATTCTAGGGTCGTCAATCCTAGTTAATCTCATACGACATTATGGTTTGAGAGCTTAGCGAAGGCATCACAAAGGGCTCGTCACCCGTCAGCACGGATACAGATCTCACCGTATGCGGCTCAATTGCTGACCGTCAGCTCGAGTACAGGTCTCACCGTACTCGGCTCAATCACTAGCCGTCAGCTCGAGTACAGGTCTCACCGTACTCGGCTCCACTCATACTCTAGTTGCTGTGAAAGACTCGTCACCAATCACAGACCCTTGGAGTATACTCGAAGATACTACGGAGGACTCGTCGCCCGTCAGCACGAGTACAGGTCTCACCGTACTCGGCTCTCGCCGTATGTATCGACAACTCGAATACAGTGTCCCATACCACCATATTCGGCTCACGAGTTGGTTGCGCAATGGTCACTACGGGGAGGCACATGGCCCCAGCGTAGGCCGACAGCTCGACCACGGTGTCCCATACCACCATGCCCGGCTCATGCGTCTTAGCGGATCGAGGTACCATGGTTAAAAGGGAGTTTCACTGGTAAGTTTGGTACCCTAGGTTCAAGCAGTAGCGTCCAAACAGGGTGAACATGCATAAGACAGATCGGGTCACTTGACGAGCTCGACTAGCACGATCGCCCGTTGAGCTGCACGACATGAAGTGCATAAACAACTTCGTGTGGCCTAGCCACTGCCGACAGGCAACGCACGACTCGAGTTCGTCGAACACATCCCACGTGGCAAATGAATCTCAGCCACGAGTTCAATCTCGTTACCGATTGCCTGGGCCATAATCATAGCCCCAAACACAATCAATTGCAGATAAATAAAGCAGTAATGGATCAAGATTCAACTCATACAGTCAAGGTTTGGTATTATCCGTTTAGGGCTGCCAGGGCTGTTGCACGCACTCGTTGCTCCGCTCCCCCATCACCCATGACGGATCATACAACGTAAATATAAATTTAAACATATGCATTACATAGTTAAAATCATAAAGCAGTTGAGCATGTTATGAATCACAACACAAGCATGCGTTTGTACATGTTCAATTCCTAATCACACAACTATCAAAGGAGATCATACACATAGTTAAAAAGGGTTGAGAATCATATCTCAACACCCTTATACTTTACAATTTGCTAACTACTACTCATTCAGACATTTCAAGAAACACTTAAACAAACATACATCAACATACACGACATATGTCGATCACATAGGCATTAGGCCAAATCCTTTCACTGGGAGTTGCCCCAATCATAACACGCGTACACCCACGACGGATAGTCATGGCAAGCAGGGATCCAAGTTCCATATCCATTCAGTCATTTCCACAAACATTTGGGCCACACATTTTAGCATATATAGTGTATATTGGCCGTGGCGTGACTTAGGGCAAATCCTTTCGTCAAAGGGGGGTATCGCCAATACATCAATCATGAATCCATGACAATTAGTCATGGCGAGCACGAATGAGAATTCTATACTCATTCAGCCACTTTCATAAACACTTAGAATACACTATTACAACATACATGGTGCATGTTAACAAAACATGTATTAGGGCTATCCTTTAGCCAAGCAAGTATTTTATCTATGTATAATATATTACTACAACAAATAATCATTATAAATACATATCCAAAATTTATACGTATACAGTATTTCCTAGCATACGCAATTTCAACATACATAGCATTTACAAGTGAACATGTATTACGGCGATTCCTTTCGCCAAACTAGTATTTTATCCATATATAGTATAATCATACATTAAATAAACATGTCAAACATTTCTCCAAAAAAAATACGTATACGGTATTTCTACGTATACCTAGAGTATGTGAAATTCCATATTCTACAACGTTAATCAAAACAGGAAACGGAAAGCACTTTGTACATGTGCAATTGCATGCAGATCATGAATCTATCATTATCTGACATTGAAAGCGTTGAAAACCCTAACCTATACACCTAAAGTCCGCACCTTTTGTCGTAGAATCGCAACGAAATCGATAGGTTTGCTAAGCTTCCGTATTCGGCAGTTTGCAACCTATGGAACGAAATAGGTTAGCTATTTCACAACCTATTACCTATACACTTCAAATCAGACCTAGGGTTAGGGTTTCTCACCTTAAAATGGAGTTGACATCGCCGAAAACGCGCCTGGAAAGAGGCGGTGCAGCCCGTGTGGTGGCAGGGAACGACGGCAGGGAGATTCTCCCACTTCTCCCTCACTTTCTCTCTCTTTTCCCTCTCTCAATTCCAAATTTGTATGGCTGTCATGAGAGAGGGTTTAAGGTCCTTATATAGTCTCAAAACTCACCGAAATAGACTCCTGTTCAAAGGTTACTGCTAATATAGGTATTTCGTCACTTTTCCAGCTCAAAAGAGAGGTTTTGGTGGCCCTCCTTGAGCCAAACGTCAGACTTAAGCTCACCACACATGGATCTATGAGGGATTACGTTTTCGACTCGATCGGATTCCCAGATCGCACGTGGCGGACCACTTTCAGTTCAACGGTCAGTGGGCCACGATCAGAAATTCTAAGTACATGTAAATGTTCCTGAAATTTTTCTTAATCCGAGGGTGTAATTTGGTCTGATTTCGACGGTCAGGTTGCTTAATACTGACGCGCAACCGAATGATGCCAGATCACTATTCCAGATATTTATTTTGGGATGGAATAGTGTTTTTCACACTCCCTCGCTCCGGATCGAAAAGAATGGCCGTGGGACATCGGAATCATCTGATTTTTGAGATGATTGTCAAGCCCAGTGAGGCGGTCTTAGTTCCTTAGCTTCGTGTTAATCGGACTCCCGATGTGCGCTCTAGACCTAATACGAAGTTTCGTTTCATTCCCGAGAGCAGCCGGGAAATGAGTTTGGCTCTAGACTTTAAGGTAACCTAGAGTCACTATTTCTGCAAGTTTTGGGTCTTGCAGACCGTATTTAAAGCGATCCCAACGGATTTCATGACTAACCGAGTTTAGTACTTAGTTAACTTTGTTAAATTTCTAAAGGATTTAATCCTACGTGATTTCTGGTCAGGTGGTACTTAGGCCTTTGCAGTTTGTATATAAAGTGATCCAAGTTTTACTACTTAGCTAGTTTAAGTTAGTGTCTAGGGCGAAAGTGCTTTGAAAAATTGAAAGCACAAGGTAGTGAAGGGTGGGATTTGTGAAGAAAATGGTTCAAGACGGGATTTGAGGCTTTGAATTGAGCGTTTGAAAAGTTAATCAGGTGTTAAGATTGACCCAATGCCTAAGGATGTCTAATCCCAGGTTGGCAAAAATCCGGGATGTTACAATCTACCCCCCTTAAAACAAAATTTCGTCCCCGAAATTGGCTAAGGGTAATAAGGGAAGATTTCTATTATTTCATTCGCCTAAGACTTATTGATTCCAAGTTTCCACGCGTGGTAGGGTATATACCAGCTGGTTCATTTTAGTCTACCCCCCTTAAAACTTAATTCTTTATCCATTTCTCATACCCTGATGGTTTGCTACCATTTATTTCTTTACCTATTTGGAGTCTCGACGACAATTCCCAACAATTTAGAGTAAGATAACTGTTTTCATTGTTTGACCAACACGGAGAGACGGTAATAGTGGGCTCGATCCCGATACATCGATCATCTACCGGGCCAGGGTAGGAAGCTCATCGTATCCCTTCCGAATCCTGGTAGATCCTGGTCGTCCGCTCGTCAGCAGAGAGTCCATCGGTAGTCACCCAGGATTGGGAATTGGGTCAAGCCGCGAAAACTTCGCAGTTGTATATTTCAGTAACTCCGTAGTCTGATCACTCTCTAAGAGTAGGGAATGTCCATCATTGAAAGGCTCAAATTGTTTATTCTAAGGTTGCCCTTTAGGTCTTAGCCTAAGAGAGTCCTCATTATTATCTATGTCCAAGGAAATGGTGAATCAAATCTTACTAGATCATCCTAAAACGGTTTCTCATAGTAGGGCAGGCTAGGGCTTCTATAATGTTCGTATTCAACGAGCACCGTTTCGATCCTGGGCCAGTGGGGTAGGGTCCACCGCGTTTCCGCTGCGCCACCCAGATCAAAGAGGTGTATTAGGTGACCTAACTAGATTGGGCTCATAATGTTCTACCCCCCTTAAAATTTTATTTTCACCCTCAAGGCTCAAGAGCTATGTCCTGATCCGTATGACGGAACAAGGTGTAATTTAAGTCTTATCCTTGACATGAAAGGAAATGCGGTCTCCCACTACATCAGTCTTGGTACCTAGGATTATAGAAAAGAGCTATCACGGATGGGTGTGAGTTTGAGGCAAGATGCCTAATTCTACCAAGGAGTTTTGTCGCGGTCCAGACTTATCCTATTTAATTATGTCTAGCTTAATAGGCAGGCTATCTTTTTACGTTCATAAACACAATATGGATGCCAACATGGCATGCGATTTGGGACCTAATCCCCAACTGTCTGTTGCCCATTTGGGCAATTCCTTAGGCCTAAAAGACAAAGTCTCTATCAGCGATATACTCCTAACACTTTTCAAGGACAAAATCATAAACTCTTTATTGTAAATGGTCGGGCCAACACGGAAAGAAAATTGTGTAGTGGGTCTGAGTCGGTTAAGCCGAATAACTAAGTCTATTATTCAATTGGCTTAGCATAATTAATTAGTCTTGTACTCTCCTTAGCCTAACTAGTAGCCTAATCTTAATTGAGGAGTAGCGGGAATCCATAGGTGAGTCCAAAGTCGATGCTTATACGTTAGATGATTTCACTTCATTTTTAATACAAGGAAGAGTTTTATCACTTAGGGTCAAAGTTGTCTAATTGGAATTGAGTTGCCTAAAGTTGAATTTAACTACGCCCGAGCATGTCACACATGCTCAAACCAACCACAAGGGGGGTTCTAGAGTTCACGTTCTTAATTGGTTGGATTTCCTATACTGTCAGGTCTGTTGAAGCACTGCTCTAGGTCCAAAACTCCGAGGGTCTATTTGTCAAACAACCATTTACTCAGAAAGCTTAAGCTATCAGAGTGCGGTAGGTTAATGTATATCAAGGGACTTTATCACTTCAACACTATTTGGCAAGTGGTCTTAAGTTGTATTAAATGTGACCGCATTACTAATCCTACCTCGGGATTGGGAGTGACATGGTTGGTAGGAGGGTGGGTGGGGATCAAAATTATTGGTATAGGCTTTGGAAAATGAGCCTGGTGTCGGAAAGTGTGAGATGGGATTTCCAAATCCCAGGAAGCAGAATTACTAAGTGTTATTTGAAAGAAAATCTCAGAATTTACTTTTAATTGCACACACTCCAAACATGGTATTGGAAAACATGGGATACAACCAATCTAGGGCCATACCTACACATATATTTATTGTTACCTTTTCAATTCTATCCACCCTAACTCACCTAATGCAATTGGCCGAACGGGCCCTAAATGTCCTCAAATATCTAAAATATTCTACCAACAACTACAACCATCAACATGAAGTCATAAGCACCCTAAGACAGTAACCCATGTGAACTACGAGGCAACAGTATGGATGATTAGTCATCCAAGGGAATAGCCGTACATGCTCGGATAGAGCCATGGAAAAGCGAATGAAAAGTGATGGAGAGAGAGAGGTAGGGCTGGAGGTTTTGTTCTCCATAGATTTGGTTCTCATCAGGGGTTGTAGAGGCCCAACTGACAAGAAAGAAAGAAAGGAAAATGAAGAAAATGGATGGGTTAGAGGGCTTGCCCGATTTTGAGCTCCAAGTGGGCGTGTGGGAGTCCAAATGAGGGAAACGGAGAGGGTAGAGGGTGGGTGTTACTGTGAATGATTGATGGGAGTGGGTGATGACCGAAAATGGAAAATGAGACGATTGGAGTGGCGATTTGAAGAGAAAACAGTAAGAATAGGAGGAAAATAGAGATTAGAGGGGCGTTTTGAGAGAGAGGGGAGCTCCAGACCTAAAAATCCCAAACCCCAGCCAAAACCGCATGTGCCAGGGGGTAGGGGAGGTCGGGCCGACCAAGACCAGACCCGGCCCGACCCGTACGGCCAAGTTTGACGGCAGTCCACCTCCGGAATCGCGGTTCCACCTCCGTCCAAGGTGGCCGGTGGGCTACCGCCGCGGGTGGGGTGTACTCTCCATGGTCCCAAGGTGCCAAATGCACCCTGGTTCGACCCTGGGTCCCATCGGATTTAAGTGGGGAGGCCCCTGACTCCAGTTGAAGCGTTTTCAGGGTAAATTTGTAAATTGGAATGATTTTATATAATGTGTGACATATGATTTTGGGGTAGGAGGAGCTAATCTATCCAACTAACCCATTTACTTGGTTAGATTCCAAAGTTTGAATGGTCAAAAGTCCAATTTATACATATATTTACTATTTATAGTAAATTTTTGTTTAGGTGTTATTCTTCGTCATTTATACGTTAGAATTTATATTTGGTATGATCGGATTTAGAAAAAATTAAAGAATGAAGTGGTGCAAGGAGAGATTTTGAAGAAATTGGGTAAAAAGGGGTTTTAGGCTTTGGTGTTGTGGTTGACCCACAACCTAAGAACATTCATTTCTAGGGAACGACTCAAACCCGTCAACTGACGGCCTAGAGGTGATTCGAGATCGTTTCGTGCGATCATTGAGGCCTACGGGTCCAATCTCAACGGTCGATTTCGGTTGGTTTCGCCGTTCGGTGAATTTAGAAAATCCTAAGTCAGTTTCTATGTTTCGTCGCTCCCTCCTAAGTCAGAGTGCGTCAGAGTGCGTCGTGTGACCATAACCCAGGTCCAGTTTAATCCAAATCATGCTCTGATACCATCTTGTAACGCCCTGAAAATCGGGGGTCGAACATAAACTCAACTCCCGAGTTCCAGAACATCACTTATGCAACAAAATGAATGATGATTGAATGTTGATTGAATTCGTGCATTGAACATGAGTGAGATTAAGCAAAAACAGCATATCATACTCCAGAGACAGTTAAATTTGCAAGCGGAAGACTGTGATAGATAGATAAAATATATAACTTATGATGAGTTTCCAGAGTGTGATAACATTACCAGGTTAAATAAATACAAGTGCAGTTCTAAAATATACCAAATGTGAGGAAGTGTAATGTCTCTTATCCCACGCACCATAGCCCCGTCAATACAATATCAGGTCTTCATTGACCTGCCAGAGAGATACAGATAGGAGAAATCCTCCTATCATCATAGAAGTAGTCCGGCTCTGCTTCACAAGCATCGCCATCACCTGAAACTCAACAAATCTGGTTGGTGTGTACAACACCGTCCCGTAACGTGGGAGTGAGTGATCAACTCAGTGGAACAGTAAAGCATAGGTTAACATGTTATCAATTCAATCAAGCAGTAATGATAAAGCAGTACAAATCAAACAATTCTAACTACTCTTATTAAATGCAAGAATGAAATGACATGATGCTGTATGCCCTTGCCAAACCACCCTCAAGCGACATCATCTTACGTTCGCGAATGCTTACTCCCTCAGTGCGCCACATCTACAAAGCACATGCGGTGCGATGATGCTCATGATTACCAAGTTTTTATTAGTCCATTTCAAACAGCAGTATTGGGAAACTAAGGTACCTCCCTTGTATCATTCCCAAACATGATCCATTCTAGGGTCGTCAATCCTAGTTAATCTCATACGACATTATGGTTTGAGAGGCTTAGCGAAGGCATCACAAAGGGCTCGTCACCCGTCAGCACGGATACAGATCTCACCGTATGCGGCTCAATTGCTGACCGTCAGCTCGAGTACAGGTCTCACCGTACTCGGCTCAATCACTAGCCGTCAGCTCGAGTACAGGTCTCACCGTACTCGGCTCTACTCATACTCTAGTTGCTGTGAAAGACTCGTCGCCAATCACAGACCCTTGGAGTATACTCGAAGATACTACGGAGGACTCGTCGCCCGTCAGCACGAGTACAGGTCTCACCGTACTCGGCTCTCGCCGTATGTATCGACAACTCGAATACAGTGTCCCATACCACCATATTCGGCTCACGAGTTGGTTGCGCAATGGTCACTACGGGGAGGCACATGGCCCCAGCGTAGGCCGACAGCTCGACCACGGTGTCCCATACCACCATGCCCGGCTCATGCGTCTTAGCGGATCGAGGTACCATGGTTAAAAGGGGGTTTCACTGGTAAGTTTGGTACCCTAGGTTCAAGCAGTAGCGTCCAAACAGGGTGAACATGCATAAAACAGATCGGGTTACTTGACGAGCTCGACTAGCACGATCGCCCGTTGAGCTGCACGACATGAAGTGCATAAACAACTTCGTGTGGCCTAGCCACTGCCGACAGGCAACGCACGACTCGAGTTCGTCGAACACATCCCACGTGGCAAATGAATCTCAGCCACGAGTTCAATCTCGTTACCGATTGCCTGGGCCATAATCATAGCCCCAAACACAATCAATTGCAGATAAATAAAGCAGTAATGGATCAAGATTCAACTCATACAGTCAAGGTTTGGTATTATCCGTTTAGGGCTGCCAGGGCTGTTGCACGCACTCGTTGCTCCGCTCCCCCATCACCCATGACGGATCATACAACGTAAATATAAATTTAAACATATGCATTACATAGTTAAAATCATAAAGCAGTTGAGCATGTTATGAATCACAACACAAGCATGCGTTTGTACATGTTCAATTCCTAATCACACAACTATCAAAGGAGATCATACACATAGTTAAAAAGGGTTGAGAATCATATCTCAACACCCTTATACTTTACAATTTGCTAACTACTACTCATTAAGACATTTCAAGAAACACTTAAACAAACATACATCAACATACACGACATATGTCGATCACATAGGCATTAGGTCAAATCCTTTCACTGGGGAGTTGCCCCAATCATAACACGCGTACACCCACGACGGATAGTCATGGCAAGCAGAGATCCAAGTTCCATATCCATTCAGTCATTTCCACAAACACTTGGGCCACACATTTTAGCATATATAGTGTATATTGCCCGTGGCGTGACTTAGGGCAAATCCTTTCGTCAAAGGGGGGTATCGCCAATACATCAATCATGAATCCATGACAATTAGTTATGGCGAGCACGAATGAGAATTCTATACTCATTCAGCCACTTTCACAAACACTTAGAATACACTATTACAACAAACATGGTGCATGTTAACAAAACATGTATTAGGGCTATCCTTTAGCCAAGCAAGTATTTTATCTATGTATAATATATTACTACAACAAATAATCATGATAAATACATATCCAAAATTTATACGTATACAGTATTTTCTAGCATACGCAATTTCAACATACATAGCATTTACAAGTGAACATGTATTACGGCGATTCCTTTCGCCAAACTAGTATTTTATCCATATATAGTATAATCATACATTAAATAAACATGTCAAACATTTCTCCAAAAAAAATACGTATACGGTATTTCTACGTATACCTAGAGTATGTGAAATTCCATATTCTACAACGTTAATCGAAACAGGAAACGGAAAGCACTTTGTACATGTGCAATTGCATGCAGATCATGAATCTATCATTATCTGACATTGAAGGCGTTGAAAACCCTAACCTATGCACCTAAAGTCCGCACCTTTTGTCGTAGAATCGCAACGAAATCGATAGGTTTGCTAAGCTTCCGTATTCGGCAGTTTGGCAACCTATGGAACGAAATAGGTTAGCTATTTCACAACCTATTACCTATACACTTCAAATCAGACCTAGGGTTAGGGTTTCTCACCTTAAAATGGAGTTGACATCGCCGGAAACGCGCCTGGAAAGAGGCGGTGCAGCCCGTGTGGTGGCAGGGAACCACGGCAGGGAGATTCTCCCACTTCTCCCTCACTTTCTCTCTCTTTTCCCTCTCTCAATTCCAAATTCGTATGGCTGCCATGAGAGAGGGTTTAAGGTCCTTATATAGTCTCAAAACTCACCGAAATAGACTCCTGTTCAAAGGTTACTGCTAATATAGGTATTTCGTCACTTTTCCAGCTCAAAAGAGAGGTTTTGGTGGCCCTCCTTGAGCCAAACGTCAGATTTAAGCTCACCACACATGGATCTATGAGGGATTACGTTTTCGACTCGATCGGATTCCCAGATCGCACGTGGCGGACCACTTTCAGTTCAACGGTCAGTGGGCCACGATCAGAAATTCTAAGTACATGTAAATGTTCCTGAAATTTTTCTTAATCCGAGGGTGTAATTTGGTCTGATTCCAACGGTCAGGTTGCTTAATACTGACGCGCAACCGAATGATGCCAGATCACTATTCCAGATATTTATTTTGGGATAGAATTAGTGTTTTTCACACTCCCTCGCTCCGGATCGAAAAGAATGGCCGTGGGACATCAGAATCATCTGATTTTTGAGATGATTGTCAAGCCCAGTGAGGCGGTCTTAGTTCCTTAGCTTCGTGTTAATCGGACTCCCGATGTGCGGTCTAGACCTAATACGAAGTTTCGTTTCATTCCCGAGAGCAGCCGGGAAATGAGTTTGGCTCTAGACTTTAGGGTAACCTAGAGTCACTATTTCTGCAAGTTTTGGGTCTTGCAGACCGTATTTAAAGCGATCCCAACGGATTTCATGACTAACCGAGTTTAGTACTTAGTTAACTTTGTTAAATTTCTAAAGGATTTAATCCTACGTGATTTCTGGTCGAGGTGGTACTTAGGCCTTTGCAGTTTGTATATAAAGTGATCCAAGTTTTACTACTTAGCTAGTTTAAGTTAGTGTCTAGGGCGAAAGTGCTTTGAAAAATTGAAAGCACAAGGTAGTGAAGGGTGGAATTTGTGAAGAAAATGGTTCAAGACGGGATTTGAGGCTTTGAATTGAGCGTTTGAAAAGTTAATCAGGTTTTAAGATTGACCCAATGCCTAAGGATGTCTAATCCCAGGTTGGCAAAAATCCGGGATGTTACACTCAAATACATGACATGTGGGCCCTACACATGGTTCTTGAATACATCAAATGGGTCATGCATCATGGGCCTAATACATATCACAATGGGCCTTGCCCATAGGCCACGAATACATCACAATAGGCCTTGCCCCTGGGCCATGAATACACTACAATGGGCCTTGGCCATGGGCCTTAAATGCATCACAATGGGCCCCATCACATAGACCTCCTATTCATCATATTAGGCCCTAAACACGGGTTGCATATACATCACACAGGTCGAATACACATCACAATGGGCCTCAACTACGGGTCGCATATATATCACATAGGTCTCGACAATTGGTCTTGGCAATCGAAATCGGCCTCGATAATTGAAATCAACCTCAACAATCGGAATCGACACTCGAAATTGGCCTCGATATTCTGCCTCGACAATCGGAATCGGCCTCGATACTCGACCTCGACAATCAAAATTGGCCTCGATACTCGGTCTCGACAATCAGAATCGGTCTCGATACTCGGCCTCGGCAATCGAAATCGGCCTCGATACTCGTCCTCGACAATCGGAATCGGCCTATACAATCGGCTTCGACAAATTGGAATCGGCCTCGGCCTTAATACTCGGCCTCGACAATTGAAATCGGCCTATACAATCGGCCTCGACAAATCGGAATCGGCCTCGATACTCGGCCTCGACAATCGGAATCGTCTTATATAATCAGCCTTTACAAATCGGAATCGGCCTCGATACTCAGCCTCGACAATCGAAATCGACCTATACAATCGGCCTCGACAAATCGGAATCGACCTCGATATTTGGCCTCGACAATCGGAATCGGCCTTGACAAATCAAAATCGGCATCAATACTCGGCCTCGACAATCGGAATCAGCCTATACAATCGGCCTGACAAATCGGAATCGGCCTCGACAATCGGAGTCGGCCTATGCAATCGGCCTCAACAAATCGGAATCGGCCTCGATACTCGGCCTCGACAATCAGAATCGACATATACAATCAGCCTCGACAAATCGGAATTGGCCTCGATACTCGGCCTCGCAATCGAAATCGGCTTATACAATCGGCCGAACAAGGCCTAAGGGAAGGTCACAATGTGGACATCTAACCATCATCGCCCGTCAATGTGGACATTAAACCTTCATTGCTCCCAAGACATGACCCACCATAATCATTATTACATACATCATGGAGTAATCACACATCGCAATGAACCTCATATACATCACATTCGGCCCCATACAAAGGCCTCACATATGTCTTATTAGGCCTCACTCGTGACCCTTATATACCTCACATTGGGCCTCAACCCATGGGCCATCAAATACATCAAGTGGATCGCATCCACGGGCCACACCAATGGGCCTCATATATATCAAGTCGGCCATATCACATGGGCCGCACCAGTGGGCCTCATATACATCAAGTGTATCACGTCCACGGGCCGCACCAATAGGCTTCATATATATCAATTAGGCTGCATCAATGGGCTGCACTAATGGGCCTAATACATATCACAATGGGCCTTGTCCATAGGCCACGAATACATCACAATGGGCCTTGCCTATGGGCCTCAGATTCAAGCAGGTGGGCCCCATCATATGGGCCTTATATACATCACATCGAGCCTCACTCATGGGCCTAATATACATCACAATGGGCCTCTCCATCTAGGCCTCACATACGTCACATTGAGCCATACAGTAGGTGGGTCCTGCACAATCAGCAGGTGGGTTTGTACCTCCCAAATGGGCCCACCAGATGAACAACATGGATGTACAGCTCATACATCAAGGTGAACCCTACCATAACGTTTATTTTCCATCAAACCTGTTCACAAGGTCACAAGTCCTGGATAAAGAGGAAAACAAATTTCATACTTATCCAAAACTTCTGTACTCCCAAAAAGAGTTTCAATGGTAGGCGTTCAATCCCCACTGGTTCTGCAGTGTGGTCAACTTGATATATGGATCTGCCTCATTTTGGTTTTAAACCTAAAGACGAGCTCACCAAATGAATGGACGGTTTGGATGCAACACATATCATGGGTGGGGTCCACGCACGTGGCCCACCAGAGACGTGAACCTGCTTTATTTATTTATTCTTGTCTCAGGCCTCTAGACGAGCTCGCCAAATGAATGGACGGTGTCCATAAAACACAAACATCACAGCTGACCCCACCGTCCCTGCCTTGGACGATGGGGATACGACCCATATATCGTGGTCGGTCCCACCACCTGCACGTGTGACACGTGTAGGGTGGGCCCACGTAGGTGGGCCACCCCAGTTCCCTCTCTCTATATATTATATATATCAAATAATTTAAATATTATTTTATTTATTTATTATTTATTTTTAAAAGAACCTCCAGCGTCCAGATGAATGGACGGTTTGGATAATCAACACGTCAGCGAGGTGGCCCCACCAGTCCAGAAACAGACGGACGGTGTGGATGGGATCCACGTAGCAGATGGGCCCCACTGCTCTGACGTTGATATAACAGCTACATAGGTGCGTAATAAGCAGCTGTTGCTGCTTCAATGGGTCTCACGTAGGGCCCACCATAACATGTATATATATATATATATATATATATATATATATATATATATATATATATATATATATATATATATATATATTTGTTTTATTATATTAATTTTTTTTGTTTGCTAGTTAGTACACCCTACTGGCAGTTCACACCACACTGTTAGTCCACATCCAGCGTCCTTGGACGCTGGACGGACGGACAGTGTGGATGACACACATCATGGTGGGTCCCACGTGGATGTGGCCCACCTGATTTCATCAATTTGATATTTATGTTTCCCCTTTTGCCCACGCCGGTTAGTAGCAAGGTGGACCGCACAAATGGCCAATGGGGATGCATCATACACACATCATAGTGGGGTCCACGAAATAGTAAGAGAGAGGGAGAGAAAGAGAGAGAAAGGGAGAGAGATCGGAGTAGCGGAGGGACCCCGCCACTATGGGCCCCTCATACAAATTATACACCAAGATGGGTCTCACCATATGTGGTCCCTCAATCATCAAATCCAAGCAAAATGAGACGAATCTAATCGTAGAAAGCACCCACCTTTAGATCTTAGACTCCTTCCACTAATGCGATCTAGAGCTCCATAGGATGCATTTCAACGGTCAAGATGAAGCTTGAAGGGTGGGATTGGGTGGTTGGAAGGTGGGCCATACTAGCTCTTCTCATGGAGAGCTTGGACGTCCACCTCCTATGGGGATTTGCTTGGAATGAAATGAGAAAAGAGAGAGAGAGAGAGAAGAGATGTAAGGGAGATGGGATGGAAGGTATGAGCTCTCTTGACTTGTTGGTAAAAAGGGAAGGCTAAGCATGGGTTGCTTTGACTTTGGGTAAGGAAAGGTAAGGGTGAGTGATGGCTTGTGATGGGATGTACTTGACTTATGATTGATGTGATTGATAGGACATGTCATAGAGATTCTCTCAAAATTCGCAACGTGCAACATTTTCCTCGAACTAAACGTGGGCCCATACCTCCTAGCCTGGGTATCGCCTCGGTGCACGAGACGCGGCGTCAGAACCGCGGTGACGACGCGGTCGCAAGGATACAAGTTTCGAGTCGAGCCGACTATGATATACGGGACACGATTCAGGATCACTCGCAAACACTGATAACAGACCGCGGGTCGCCGGAATTTGACCGGGAGGATCGCGAAAGCCTACAGAATGGTACGGGCTAGGATATGGGTCTTACAAATTATAATTGAGAAAGGAAGTGTAATATTAAATGGTCGCAGAATGTCTGAAAATTGCCATATAATTGATAATTCTTACTCAACAAAGCATTCGTGTTACATGGTCCAAACAGACGAGACTGAGCTATGACATAAATGTCTTGGACATGTAAATTATAGAGATCTATATAAATTGAGCAAAAGAGATCACTTACGTGGCCCACCCAAATTGAAAAAGATTGAAAAAGTTTGTGGCACATGTTAAATAGGCAAGCAAATTAAGAGTAGTCAGAAGAAAGTGAACTCCTTAGCCATGGCTAGACCTCTTGAACTTCTCCATATGGATTTTGTCGGACCAATTAGAACGGAGAGTAGAGGTGGAAAGAAATATTTTCTGGTTGTAATTGATGACTACACTAGATATGCTTGGGTAGCCTTTCTAAGAGAAAAATCAGATACTCTTGATGAAGTCAGAAAAATTTTAAAACGTATCTAGACTGAAAAAGAGTTATCTATGGTCGAAATTAGAATTGATCATGGTACTGAATTTGAATATAGCAATTTTGAGAAATACTTCAATCATCATGGTATATTGCATGATTTTTTTGCTCCAAAAACACCTCAACAAAATGGAGTTGTTGAAAAAAAAATCGAATTCTATAAGAAATGGCAAGTGTAATGCTAAATAGCATGAACTTACCTAAAAATTTATGGGCTGAAGCAGTTAGTACTGTAGGTTATATAATTAATCATGTTTATATTAGAAAAGCTAAAAACAAAATAGCTTATGAATTATAGTTTAATAAAAAGCCCACTGTTAAATATTTTTGAACTTTTGAAAGCAAATGCTTTATTTTACGTGACCGAGAAAATTTGAAAAAATTTGAAGCAAAAAACAATGAGGGAATATTTATAGGTTATGCTCTAAATAGTTAAGCATACCATGTTCTTAACAAAAGAACTGGAGTTATAGAAGAATCTATAAATGTTGTGATAAATGATCGACAAATCACACCCAGTCCTAATCAAGATGATGATGATGATGTCAATTTGATTAATATACTTGACTCTTCATCTAAATTAGACAATACTCAGTTAAGGTCAGTCAAAAATCATCCGACTAATCAAATACTTGGTAACCCTCATACTGGCGTTTAGAGAAGAAGACAACTAGAAAATATATGTAATCATGTTTGCTTTACTTCCCAAATTGAATCGGGTAATGTAAATGAAGCATTCGCTGATGAAAGTTGGATTAATGTCATACAAGAAGAATTAAATCAATTCATTAGAAATGATGTATGATATTTGGTTTCTAGACCTACTGATAAACACGTGATTGGAACCAAGTAGATTTTTAAAAATAAAACTGATGAAATAGGAAACATTATTAGAAATAAGGCACGACTGGTTGTAGAAGGTTATATATTGATTACGATGAAACTTTTGCACCAGTTACGCGCCTTGAATCAATCAGATTATTTATTTCCATTGCATGCCATAAAAAATTTAAAATTTATCAAATGGATGTAAAAACTGGTTTTCTAAATGGTGATTTGAATGAGGAAGCATATGTTAAACAACCAAAGGGTTTTGAAGATCCCAAACTTCTAAATCATGTTTACCGTATTAAAAAAGCTCTTTATGGTTTGAAACAAGCTCCCAGAACGTGGTATGAAAATTTGACTAAATTCTTACTTAGTCATAATTCTGTTATAGGTAGTGTTGACAAAATCCAATTCGTCAAGAAATATAACGATCATATACTGATAGTTCAAATCTATGTTGACGATATTATTTATGGATCTACGTGCATTAACTTATCTACTGAGTTTAGAGATCTAATGAAATCAAAGTTTGAAATGAGTATAGTTGGCGAACTAAACTATTTTCTTGGATTACAAGTCAAACAACTTGAAGATGGTATGTTCATCTCACAAACTAAATATGAATTGAACCCTGTAAAAAGGTTTGGCTTTGAGAATGGTAAGAATTTCAATAATCCAATGAGTACGACTCTTAAACTCTCAAAAGGTGAATCAGGTAAAAGTGTAGACTCTCGACTATACCAGAGTATGATCGGCAGTCTTCTGTACATAACCACTAACAGACATGATATTGCATTTAGTGTTGGAATATGTGCTAGATATCAATCGGATCCTAAAAAATCGCACTTAACTGCTGTTAAACGGATAATCAGATATGTCACAAGTTCTGCAAACTTAGGCCTATGGTATCCATATGATACATCTGTACAAATTGCACGCTATACAGATGCAAACTGAGCAGGAAATGTTGATGATAAAAAATCTACCAGCGGTGAATGTTTTTATATTAGAAACTATTTAGTATCTTGGCTCAGCAAGAAATAAAATTCCGTATCTCTTTTTACTATTGAAGCTGAATATATTGTAGCAGGAAATGGTTGCACTCAGCTAATATGGATGAAAAGAATGCTGGCTGACTATAGAATTACGCAAGATACGATGATATTATATTGTGATAATTCCAGTGCAATAAATATCTATAAAAAATAAATTCAACATTCTCGTACGAAACATATCGACATACGATACCATTATATTCGAGAATTAGTTGAAGACAAATCTATCATGCTGGAATACATTCAAACTGAGAAGCAGCTTGCAGATATACTAACTAAGGCGCTTGACAAAGTTAAAATTTCAAATTTGAAGCATGATATTGGATTATGTATTGTTAAATAATTATTTTATTTCTTTTCTTTGCATTTATGTTTATGTTTATTTGTGATGATGAAATGCATGAAATGAAAATAAAATATTAATAAAAAATTAAAAATTAAAAATTTTGAGAATTTTCGATCAGCTGAGCACAGGCTCGATCTAGCCGAAGATCGCGCGAGTTTACCTCAAAAAAGGGAAAATCTCCAAATCTATTTCATTCCACTTCTTCTTCCTCGGCTAGCTGGTGCCCCATTCGACCAACCCATCTTCCAAACTCACTTGTATGTGATGTATTTTCAAATTCCTTCAAGTATTGGGTGGTCTATTGCTAAATTAATATATTTGAGTATATTTTTCTTCATTTGAATGTGAGTTTTACTTCAAATCTGATCTACTCTTTTTCTTTAATATTTTGCTTGTGCATTCTTAAATGGAACGTAGTGCCAAGAACTTGGTTCGCAAGAATCACGCCGATTCATCTTCTAGATATACTCCACTTGTTGTTTGAACTCTACAATTACTGGAGGAGGATTCGGAATATGTTCGGGACTTTCGCGCAAGGGATATTATCATAGAAAAGGTTGTTAATTTAGACCACATTGCTAGGTTTGGTCTAGTTCCTATTCTTTCTAAGGTTGGATGGGAATGCATTTTGAATTGGGGTGGAACGACTTAATGGTCCATAGTGTAAGGCATGTATGTCTCTATCTGTGATGTTTCTCTTGAGAATCTATCATTCTCAATTAAATTTGTAGAAGAAACATTCACTATAACGCCACACTTTATATCTGCATTAATGGATATAGTTGTTGCGGATGATGGAATACCAATCACCACATTATTAGAGAAAATCTCTAACTCTGAAAAACAAACCATCACTTGAGCATTGTGTCGTTTTAATGTTGAATGACGATCGAGTAATTCCCTTCCCACAAACTAAATGCTCCCTAAATACCGCATCCTACATCAGATTTTTACATCTAATGTGTATCCTTGAGCTGGAAATAAGACTGATCTTACTCCCTTTATGCTTGGAGTGTTTCATTCCGTTGTATCAGGTATTCGTGTCTGTCTGTCTTCTTTAATTTGTTACATCATTATTTAGTTTCGCTTACATCCCAAGCATGGTTCGATTCCTTTTTGCACATCTTATGACTTGCATTGCCTTTCACTATAATGTTCAAATTCCTACGTATGAGGCACCAGAATCTGAACTCCCTTTTAAGAATTCTAACCTGAATATGATGAACATCACTCCTCTTCTTGAGCAAATAGAAGGAGAAGAAGAAGAAGCGCAACCTACTGAAGACACAACCATGGACGATATATTTAATGAATTAGAATATTCAGATGATCCAGTTGATTCCAACTACCATCCCTCTCAGTTTGATGAGAGACTATTTGCATTGGAGGAGAAAGTGGAGTCTTTGCATGTATCACTGGCTTCATTGGCCCAAACCCAACATTCTACAATGAAGTACATGAAAAAGTACTTCCATTACATCAACCGGAGTTTGCGGCTAAATGATCCCTCGATGCCTGCTCTGTCTTCCCCTGGGTCGATTTAAGCTAGATTTATTTATCTTTCTGTCTCATGTTGGTTTTCTACTTAAACATATTTTGTGACTTGTCTTGACACTTTGATTGCCTTGATGATGTCTTAGTTGACATTTGAATATTCTAGATAATATGGTTTAGATATTTCATGCGATTACCCTGACTTTCCTACTACATGCTCATTCTATACTTTGATATTCATATTATTCTGTTATTCTTCCTTTGTCAAATTGTGACAAAAAGGGGGAGAGAATGCTAGTATGCAATGCTATATAATATGGGGGAGAGAATGTATGGATGCTATATGTGTACGAAATGTTGGATGTTATATGTGTATGGAATGCTATATGTGTATTTCACAGGGGGAGTGTCGGTTGAGCACACCATCAGTGGTAAGCTGAAGCTGAATATTATAAGCTACAAAGAGTTCAAGGGTTAGCTTCCATGTTAAAGACGTAATGATTGATCTTGTAATAGAATGCGTATTTGTAATACTAAGTGTTTTGTCACGAAATTGACAAAGGGGGAGATCGTAAGTGCTAAGATGTTGAGCACACATAGGTTGTCAAATTTCGTAAGACAAAACTACTTTAAAGTAGAACCTCAAGATCAGCCGATGTTTAAGAGAAGATCAAGCTCAAGATCGGCCTATGTTCAAGAAAAGATCAAGCTCAAGATTGGCTTATGTTCAAGAAAAGATCAAGCCCAAATTCAAGATGAAGTCCGAGACTAAGTTCAAGCCAAAGTGAATCAGTTATTTGATATATCTTAGGTAGTATAAACCCTAGAAAAAGCTTAGGACTAGGTGCTTTGAAAAATGTTTAATCATGGGTTTTTACATTTGTTTTTACCTAGAATTCGGCTAGCCTAACTTCTGGTTTAGCCAGCGTAAGCTTCCTCGGCAAGCCCAACTTCAAGCCCGAAGCAAATAACAACTTTTGTTAAAAATTCAGCTAGCCCAAGTTTTGGTTTGGCTAGCTTGAGCTTGAAATTCGGCTAGCCCAAGAAAGTTCGGGTCAAATTCCAACAACATTAATTTTTAGAATTCGCGGGAATTCGTCCAGCCGAAGGACAAATTGAGCTAACTGAATTGTGAATTTCGAACAGTCAAATTTGACCTCGGACTAGTCGAATTTTGGATAATTCTTATCCTTCGCAATCCGAAATCCATTGAACAGAATCCGCTAAACTCAGGCTAGTCGAAGCCTATCTCGAGCTAGCCGAAGTTCTAACTTCTTTGCCTATAAATTGAGATTTTCTCTCATTCCGAATTACACAATTTACTTATCAGAATTCTTCTGCAAGAGAGAGAGAGAAGCTTAAGTCATTGGCAAGTTATTGGTTGGTATTTATAATTTATTTTAATAACTTATTCAATTCCCTTTAGTCTCAGATCTTTTAAGTTTAATCTAAGAGAGTAAACTATACTCCTCTTTGAGATCCAAGAGAATTGAATTAAGTAGCATTTGGGTTTAACAAAATTAAAATCTATAGAACCCTAGACCCTTTCTATCTGACTAAACACGACGCCATATACATTCAAGAAAGAGGCCCTTCTGCTATGATCTTCTATTACATCTTCTACGATCGAAGATAAGTATACCTTCTAAATCTCAATTGAGGTTTTGTCTGAGATAGCCTGTGAAAATCTCAGTTTGGGTTTTCATTATGATAGCTCGTGAAAATCACAAGGAACTGCGTTAGGTTATTAAGGTGACCCTGTGAAAACCTTTTTATAGTGAAAGTCAAAATTACGAGAGAAGTAATTTTGGAAGTGGAGTAGGTGTGGTTGTTTTTATAGCACCGAACCACTAAACTCCTTGTGCCATGTGGTGAATGCCTTATTTTTATTTTTGGTGGATTAGATGTATTTAATTATTTCAGTTTTGTGGTGAATGTTGTAATTCTTTAATTTTAGGTGAAGGTTGTCCTACAAATTATTTGGAATTAAGGTTTCAATACTCAAGCAATTGAGATCTTTGTATTATTTACATATTCAACATTTGTTTCGATTATTTGGCATTGTCATATTTACCCCCCTTTAGGACAACGCTACCTCTCCATTTCAGCTCGGCCCCTTGTCACCGGCTGAACTCTTATCCAAGTCAAACATCGACCAACATGGAAGAAACGTTAAGCATGGAAAGAGATTAGCCCGGTCTTTGCTCCCGAGCATTACCTCCGCGACCAGCCCAAGGACTAACCGCGAGGGGTGCTCAACTAAATCCCACTATCGCGACCAGTAACTATACATCGACTCGACCTTAAAGATAGATCCCGACCACGATCAATGATTTTGTTCATTCCACAGGACCTCAACCAACCTGGCTTCGAGGTCAACCTCTGTCATCAAAGACCAACCACGAGCCTTGACCACCGCGCCTGTGAGGTCGGGTTCGGTCATTAATCTCAGACTCCTCAGAAGCCAACCACTTAGTGTTGGCACATTGAGATCTCCCTAAGATCCTCGCCTAAGATCTCGAAAAGATAGGGGTGATAATTTAGGAAGAAGATCCCTTCTGTGATACATACTTGCCAAGTAGGGGAGTTTCCCATCTACGTAACAGAAACTATAAATAGTGACCCCATCTATAGTGAGAGGTAGGCACAAAAACCCTAATTCGACTTAACTCAGATCCCTAGTTCTAACTTAAGCATCGGAGGGTCCCCCTACCATAGTCAGGTTCCCCATTGTCAATTGGTGATTGCAGGTACTAAACGAGTCTAACAGGGACGACCATATTTTAACATCAACAGTTTGACACCGTCTGTGGGAACGACAAACAGAGTCATTCACGTTTCCAACCACACTATGGCAAAAGATAAAAAGAAGACCTTAGCTGCCATTGCCGCACCTGCACTGACTTCAGTTGATCTTTTTGTCAACATTCAAAATCCACCCTCTCACCGTCAAGCAAGTTCCGCCCCCACAGTACCCGCGCCCAAATCCTGTAGTCAGGGTGGTCGCTATATCTCCTAGAAAAATCGGGTTGAAGCCTTAAATGGCAATATAAATCGAATAATGCAGATCCTTGAGAGAAAAAATTTGCCTCCCGGCCATGAGGCAGAGTCCGATGCTGCCACCGAGAGCAGTCTCGACCTCATGAGTCCCCCAAAACCTCTACGGAGCCAGAGTACAGACGCAGCACCAATAGCACACTACCACACACTACTCACACCCGACAAGACTACCGATCTCGATGACTCTGATTTACATCATACGCTGGAGAACAAGAAATGTGGGAAAGCCCCCGAGGTAATAAGGGAAAACAAAGTTCCCTGGGAAGCAGAACTCAAACTCAAAGAACTAAGAGATCAGATTAGTGACATTGTCAAACCTATCGCGCAAGTCCCGACCTCCATCTATGTCATGATGGAAGAAGCAGAATCACCCTTCATCGACGACATCAAGGGAGCTCAATTCCCGCCTAGGTTTCAGATGCCACAGACCGCCCCCTACTCCGGGTCCGGTGATCCAGCCGAGTACCTCGAATCCTTAAGGGTGTGGATAGAACTCCATGGTGCTTGACATTAGTAATGTGCAGAGCATTTTCCCTAACCTTATCAGGAGTAGTGTGGAAGTGGCACCGACAACTGAAACTGAAGTCCATCAGTTCTTTCACACCAGCTCAGCAAGACCTTCATTACTCAGTTCATTGGAGGGAAAGACAGGCGAAAGCCTACAACGCACCTCCTTACTATTACTCAAAAGGACGACGAGCTATTAAAAGAGTACATCATACGCTTACCAAGAAGCGATGTAGGTAAAAGGCTACTCGGATCAAATAGCCATGGCCACCATGACATCTGGCATAAGAGAGGTAGGTTTCTCTTTTTAATAGGCAAGAATTTTCTGACAACATTGGCTAATCTCCTCAACCGAGCACATAAATACTCCAATGCCGAGGAGCTTTTCATCTCACAAAAAGCCACCCGAAGCTCCCGGAGCTCAGCTAGGGATAAGAAGCGTAAGGAGGAGTAACCTTCAATAACCAGCAATTAGAAGAGAAGAGATTATGACCTAAGCAAAAGTCAGTGCTCGAATCGATGATCGGAGAGCCGGTTCCACTCTTACACTCCCTTGAACGCTACGCCCGAGCAAGTCCTCATAGAAGTTCACGACAAGAGAATCTTGAAATGGCCAAATAGGAAGAAGACTGACGTAGACAAGCGAGATAAGTGAAAGTACTACCACTTCCACAGCGACCATGACCATGCTGCCAGTGACTGTTCTGACCTTAAGGAAGAAATCAAAACCCTCATTTGCGATGGGCATCTACGAGAGTATGTCAATAAAGGAAGGAAGAGTGACCAGATCAAAGGAATGGATAATAAGGCAACGAAAATGACAACGAAGCTACAGGAGAAATCCACACTATATTCGGCGGGCCAGTAAGAGGAGGAGATTCAAACTGGGCCTGCAGAGACCATGCCCGAAGTATCGGCAATAACGGCTTGGAACACCACATCAATCTCATAAGCAAGGCTCCCAAGGAATAAAAATTACTCTCCTATAGCCTGACCTTCATGAAATGGCGGTAAAGACCGCACTAGTTGAAGAAGGAATATGCCAATATGTCCTAGAGGGGGTGAATAGGACTTTTTAAAAGTTTTTATGGTTTATTTACAATCCTGTTTTACTAATCCTTTTAAATATGCAATTATCAGGATTACTCAAATTTACTCTACTCTACTGGCTTCTAAGCCTGGTAGAGGATCTAATCACAAACTGCTTAAGAAGTAAACAATATGCAGCCTAGTTCAGGATGGATATGACTGTGTAGGTGTGTGAGGTGTGATTAGATATTCAGATATGGAAGTATTAAAGCAAATTACACAATCAAAATAACAATCTCAAACACAGTCATTTTTATAGTGGTTCGACGATAAGTCTACTCCACTCCCGGTAACTGCACTCAACCCTTGAGTGTACCGGATTTCACTAAGGAGGTTTCACAGCGGTTCACCTCAACCCTAAGGTTTTAAATTAGGTTCACCTTCAACCTTTATAACCTACACTAAGGCTGACTGTTTATGCTCTTTACGAGCAAGGGTCAACACAACGCACCCACTTTTAGGCACACTGGCCAAGGATCTTCCCTAAGACCCTACTGGAGATTTCTACACGGTTGACCTCAAAACTTGAGGTTTTACTCGGTTCACCTCAAACCCAAGGTCTTACAAGCGTTTACCCAAACCCAGAGTTTTACTAGTTCACTCCTAACCAGATGTTTATGCTCTCCACAGAGCAAGGGTCTACACAACGCACCCACCACGTGCACCTCCCCGCCGGAGGCCTCCTTGAGGACTTCAAAGGGTGAGAACCACTTAAGACCCAATCCTAGAAAGGAAGATGATCGCAAGTGTCCTCTTGCACTCTGGATACTTATAAATAAGCTGATGAGTCCCGTTTTAGCACAATGTCGAAGATCTCCTCCTCCTTGTTGACGAAGAGTCTTTTGCTCCCTTAATCCGCAACACAAATGATGTACCAATACTCCGGCTTCGGGTTGGGTCAAGGTTATGATGGAATCCTACTCTCTAAAGGTTTTCCCATAAGGAACATAGAGTAGTTCCAATCATCTAGGCATTCAAGGCATCTCAGCTTAATGATTTGCCATTAAGATGGTAGCTGGAGGATCCTTGAATGCAGAAGTTCATTCCCTAATCCACTCTATAGAATATCAATGGTAAGGGTGGATTGGAGGATGAACTTCCCTGAGAGAAAGGGCTTTGGGTATATGATCTAAGGTTAAACACTCAAAAGCTCTCTCTTCTTTCTCTCACACAACAACAAAAGACAAGTCCTCTATATATAGGCAAAAAGTTCCAATGGACATAAAACGTCACATTTATGATAGAGTTCGATATCATCGAACAGGTTCGATATCATCGAGTGTATACTCTCAATAGCATCGATGGTCTGCTCGATGACTCAGACTCAATTCATGTACATACGCTTTTAAACTTTTTGCCAATTGGTCGATGAATCGAAACTATTGTCGATTGTCATCGGATTTCGACTCGACTCCGATTCCATCAATGACAGGTTCGATCTATCGACACTTGAAAAATGAGAGAGACTTGACTTTAAAATATTTCAGGATTTCATGAATGATTGGGGAACCATCGAGATCATCAGAATTTGAATGTCGATGATATCGAGATCAGAGTCGAGGCATCGATAAATCCAACGGATTTTTCTTTAAGCTTGCTGGATGGTTTATGACCTTCTTCGATGCATTGACCGGTGCCGATATCATCGATATTTGAATATTGATTCTATCGAAGGGCCCCCGATCATAGTTAAAAAATAACTTGAAATATCTGCTGTAAGATATGCCCGCCCTCGATCAATATCATCGATGGACTTCCGATGTTATTGATATTTGATTTCAAATCATATCGGAAGAGCATAGATATATCGAAGGAATTTGAGATTTTTATTAAAAAAACAGGGGTGCCGGAAATCTGCCTGTCGATGATATCGAGTCGACTTCGATAGACTCGAGATTTGAATATTGATGATATTGATAGGGGAATCGATATATCGATAAATCAGTCAGATGTGTTGTGAAGTTGCTGAACATATTTGGTCTTCTCTTCGATGGTATCAATGAAGCATCGAGGACTCGACAGCGCAGGTCGATCATATCGAGGGTGTTTCGATAAAACGATAAGGCAAGAAAAAACTTAGAGATTTTTTCTATTTGTAAAAAAAATTTCTTACCTTAAAACCCTATGATTTTAACTTGTTTTTAAGGGTTTTCTTCACCTGGTATTTTTGGGTCATGAGATGTGAGGCTTTAGTTTTACCTGTGACGAGCTTGCACACATCCGGTTGAGGCAGACGCTTGAATTGATCTTCCTATCAAGCTCTGTAGACAATCTGACTCAACACTTACGTAACTTGACAAACCAGGGCACTTTCAATATCCTCCTTTGTCAATTACGTGACAAAAACCCCAAAAACACCCTAGAACACTTCTATACAAACATACCCTAAATTGTGTGTACATGCTTTTACACAATTTTACAATTTTCTAGCCCATGTACACAAGCAGTAGCTGCTCCCCTTTCTTGTTAACTCCCCCTTGCTTGATGCAGCTGCTCCCCCTAACACCTGTAACAATATCTAAGCAGATATACAATTTCCATTCGGGGTGTTTGTAAATGTTTCTCTCCTCCCCCTTTTTGTCAGTCATTGACAAAGATATCTCAGGTGATATTGACTGAAGAGTGAAATACTTGGGAGAACCAACCAGGCAGAGGCAGATCAATTGATGTATAATTAATTAATTCAGTTTAAAGAGACATCAATTTCAGAACATATGGATGCATATTAGACAAAAATAGAGCAGTGATATAGCAGTTATATTCGTTAAAAATATCACATACATTCCATAACTTGATAAACCTGGGGAACTTAACACAAATATGGCAGAAAACTTAATTATGGTGTTAAAGATATGAATTCTATTCAGCCATAAAATGAAACCAAAATATCCAACTATCCAAAATCAACTGCCCAAGATTGGCAGCAAATTCACAGTTATCCCCCAAAAATATAGTGATAATCATTTCTCTACCTAGCTTCCGCCTCCGAGAATCACCATGTGTGAGTAAGTCACCACCCCTGCTGATTTGTTTACTGGAGTATCGACTTTTTCTTCAATCACAGTGAGACGTCTCTCACAATATGAAGTCGCTCCTCCTGCTCGCCATACCATTCATTCATTAGGTGACGTTCAAGGTGATGAGTTTGGCGATTTGTGATAGACTCTGGACTTAGCAGTGGCATTTGGATCCCCATGGATATGACGGATGAGCATATGGGGTAGCTGACTGCAAGGGAGCACTATTCTCGGGAAGATCCGAAGGAAGGCACAGCTGTTGAGCTACCTGAGCTGAATCACTATCAAACCATCTCTCTGGATAGACTGTATCAGATGTGGCAGGAATACTAACATGATGGGGCTAATTTGTAGATGAGTACAAGAAAAACTAGTGTATCCTGATGGTTGCCTTGAATGACACGAATTAGCTGCTTAAGAAGAAGTGTTGGGAGGCACACTTAAACTTCTTGATACACATCATACAACACATTTAACACAAAGGGAGACAGATGATTACCATTCACATCACAAGGATAGACATTGGACCCAAAAATGTCATGAAGGATTTTAAAGGTGGGTCCAAGATGATTAATATGAAGGGAATTATCATTGTTCCAAGAAATAGTAGTTCCCTGACATAGTGCACGAGTGATCTTGCCCCAAACACCAAGACCATTTAGATTCCGACTGTCGAACAGGAATGCGAGTGATGCGGAGTTGGAGATCAAAAAAGTTACTCAGGAGGATGTAGATGATGTGCTTGGAGTAATGCAATAATTCTACTTGAATGCAAGGTGGATCGTCACAAATAACATGACTTTTAATGAGGAAGTCATGGACCACTCCAATTTGATAAGTACCGACCAAGATTCGAGATTATTTTGTCATCCAATTACTTCTAGCAGAAGATCACACTAAAAGACTCAATGGCACTGTTAAGAACCAGATGTTCAACACGGTGGCTAGATGTCTCCTCGATGGCATGAGTTAATGCATACTGGGGTGTTTCGCTTTTCCTTTCGAAGACTGAGAAAGAGACTACCTTTCCCTTTTTCATGATTTTTCAGTGTAAGAGATAGGCAAAGGTAAGGAAGGTTAACCAAAAGAACAGAAAAACCCGACCAAAAAGAGGTTAGACTCTGGAGTGGAAGAAATGGAAAGATAATACCCGTTTCTTTTGAAGCTTCTGGGACCCGTTCGATGGTCTTCTGGCGCGAGGATTCGAGCAAACAGAAAATTTTTCAGAGAAATAAGATTTTCCGATCGATCGCCTTTTATTAGGCAGGAGTCTTCGATTTTATCAAATTACTTACTTATTATATCGATGATCCACATCCGATATGTTATCAGTAATTGCTTTCGATAGTAGTCCGGATCAATGTGACTTTCCACATTCTGAAGAGACGTCGATGATATCGACCCATGATCGATTAATCGGGAATGACAGATCGATAGGCATATCGAAGAGAAATATTTTCTTTCTTCGAGTATTTCTGTGAATCAATAGCATACTCAGCAAAATTATGTACCATTACTGTACACATACAAAATTATAAACATTTGCATGTTTATATACAAAAGATTGAGGTGAGGAACCTCAGATATATCATTTGAAGCTCAACAAAATTGCATCATTTCAGCAAATATCCAGATCTAGATGCATGATCTGGACTTGTCTTTCTCTACTCAGTACTTCTAGGCATCAGTCCTTTCTATGCCTCTGATAATGTAGCAGTGGTTACTTGTGCGATGACCCTTCATTACTGATTTTCCTGATTGGTTTAGGATTTCACATTCTTATCTGTTGAATTTGACCACATGCCAATTATCACAGATTTAAGATATGCTTAGGAGATTATGTGTCAGAGCTTTTATGCAGAAAGCTTTTTCATTTTCAAGCAACTGTATTCCTTTTATGATTCCTTGTCCAATTACTTTAGCAGTGGTTCCATCACCGTAGGTGACTATCCCATTATGAAGATTCTTATATTTAGAAAGAAGAGACATGTCACCTGTTACATGTCTTGAGCAACCACTGTCAAGGTACCACTTAGTGTCATTGCCTGTTAAGTGATTTAAGTGAGTAACAAGACAATTCTTCTTTTCTTTAATTATCGATTTTGTGACAGGGATCTTACTTGTAGTAGATTTAAATTTCTTATCTGATTCAACTACTTGATTAGTCTTTGTGTTGCTACTAGAGGCATTAGATTTTTCAAGCATTTGTTTTCCATACCCAGTTATAGCTCTGCCTTTCTCATATCCTAAGCCATTTTTGTTATTTCCAGATTTTCCCATCCCTAAGAGTTTTTCTAGCTTCTCACCACTCTGGGAAAACTTACAGTTTTGCTTGGCAATTTTTCTGGACTCTTCTAGATTAAACAGGAGTGTATGATTTTCATTTTGAAGAAGCATATTTATGTCTTTTAATTGCTCAACCTATTTGTTTAGTTTTTCGGTCTCAGATTTAAGGAAGGTGTTAATTCTTTCAAGTCTATCATTATCTGAGTGATGTTGCTGTAAATCATTGATCGAATGTGTATTGATTTCTATAGTTGTGTCCAAATCTTTTTGCAGCAATTGTTTCTTGTTCTCGGATATTCCAAGTATTTTAAGAATGTTGATGCTATGAATATAAAGTTGATTATAAGCATCTTGCAGTTTATCCTTTTCGATTTCTTCTTCTTCCTCATTGTCAGATGGAGATGATTCCGTGGCTTGCTGTTCTTTCTCGTTTTCAGATTCTGTGGGAATGATTTGAGTAGTGGAGACCATGAGAATTTTTTAAAGATTTTTTATCTCCATCACTCTCCGAGTCACTGGATTCTGAATTTGACTCCTCAGTATCATCCTATGTGGCAGCCATTGCCTTGCCCTTAGTATTCCTGTTTGGGCATTCGGTTGATAGGTGTCCATACTCCTAACAGGCATAACATTGTGGTTCTTTGGTTCTTCTACCAAATTTGCCTGCGGAAGAAGTTTGTTGTTCACCTTTCTCCCTCTCGAGGGACGACCACGATTCTTCTGAAAGAATCTCCTTCAGTAAGGCCACTTCTTCATCTTCATCTTCCTTTTCACTTTCACTGTCCTCATGAATTGTTTTCTTTGAAGTTTTTAGGACAGTGTTTTTGAATTTTTGGGATTGTTTGAAGTGTAGTTCAAAAGTTTGTAGGGAACCTACCAGTTCTTCTACCTTCATTTCATCTATGTTCCTACACTCCTCAATTGTTGTAACCTTGGGATTAAATCGTTCCGATAGGGATCTTAGAATTTTCCTACAAATTTTCGGTACCGGAACTTTCTCTCCCAATCCACCTATGGAGTTGCAAATTATATTTTACTTTGTGAAAAACTCCATAAATGTCTTATACTCTTCCATTCTGAGGCTTTGGAACTGTGAAGTCAGGAGTTGAAGTTTGGATCGCTTCACAGTGCTTGTGCCTTCATTGGTTGTTTCCAATAAATCCCATGCTTCCTTGGATGACCCACACATACTTATCTGATTGAATATATCCTGAGACACAGCACAGTAGATAACATTCATAGCCTTGGCTTCAGATGTTTGCCTTTCTTTGTCGAATGCTGTCCACTTTTCTTTGGGTTTGGGTTTTGTGACTGTTGTGCCACTATCAAGTATGATTTGTTCAGTTGGTGGCACGTATCCGCTTTCAACTATGTCCCAAACATCATGATCCAAAGATCTGAGAAAGTAGTGCATCCTAGCCTTCCATTATGAATAGTTTGAGCGATCAAATACTGGAGGTCTAGTGACCTGATGAGCCCTCTCCTTTGGCCATATTCCCAACTTCAGTCAAGATCACTCTCTAGGCGGTGAAGCCCTTAAAGAGAGACCCGTTATGATACCAATTGAAATGGCGGTAAAGACCGCACTAGTTGAAGAAGGAATATGTCAATATGTCCTAGAGGGGGGTGAATAGGACTTTTTAAAAGTTTTTATGATTTATTTAAAATCCTATTTCACTAATCCTTTTGAATATGCAATTATCAGGATTACACAAATGTAACTCTACTGGCTTTCAAGCCTGGTAGAGGATCCAATCACAAACTGCTTAAGAAGTAAACAATATGCAGCCTAGTTCATGATGGATATGACTGTGTAGGTGTATGAGGTGTGATTAGATATTCATATATGGAAGTATTAAAGAAAATCACATAATTAAAATAACAATCTCAAATACAGTCATTTTTATAGTGGTTCGATGATAAGTCTACTCCACTCCTGATAACCGCACTCAACCCTTGAGTGTACCGGATTTCACTAAGGAGGTTCACAGCGGTTCACCTCAAACCTAAGGTTTTAAATCAGGTTCACCTTTAACCTTTACAACCTACACTGAGGCTGACTGTTTATTCTCTCACGAGCAAGGGTCAACACAACGCACCCACTTTTAGGCACACTGGCCAAGGATCTTCTCTAAGACCCTACTGGAGGTTTCTACACGGTTGACCTCAAACCCGAGGTTTTACTCGGTTCACCTCAAACCCAAGGTTTTACACGGTTCACCTCAAACCCAGAGTTTTACTGGTTCACTCCTAACCAGATGTTTATGCTCTCCACAGAGCAAGGGTCCACACAACACACTCACCACGTACACTTCCGCCGGAGGCCTCCTTGAGGACTTCAAAGGGTGAGAGCTACTTAAGACCCAATCTTAGAAAGGAATGATGGCAAGTGTCCTCTTGGACTCTAGATACTTATAAATAAGCTGATGAGTCCTGTTTAGTACAATGTCGAAGATCTCCTCCTCCTTGTTGATGAAGAGTCTTTTGCTCCCTTGATCCGCAACACAAAATGATGTACCAATACTCGACTTCGGGTTGGGTCAAGGTTATGATGGAATCCTACTCTCTAGGTTTTCCTATAAGGAACATAGAGTAGTTCCAATCATCTAGGCATTCAAGGCATCCCAGCTTAATGATTTACCATTAAAGATAGTAGCTGGAGGATCCTTGAAATGGAAGTTCATTCCCCAATCCACTCTATAGAATATCAATGGTAAGGGTGGATTGGAGGATGAACTTCCCTGAGAGAAAGGGCTTGGGTATATGATCTAAGGTAAACACTCAAAAGCTCTCTCTTCTTTCTCTCACAGCAACAAAGCTCTCTCTTCTTCTCTCACAGACAACAAGAACAAGTTCTCTATATATAGGCAAAAAGTTCCAACAGATATAAAACGGTCACATTTATGACAGAGTTCGATATCATCGAGCAGGTTCAATATCATCGAGCGTATACTCTCGATAGCATCGATGGTCTGCTCGATGACTCGGACTCAATGTCATACACTTTTGAAACTTTTGCCAATTGGTCGATGAATCGAAACTATTGTCGATGTCATCGGATTTCGAACTCCGATTCCATCGATGACGAGTTCGATCCATCGACACTTGTAAATGAGAGAGACTTGACTTTGAAATATTTCAGGATTTCATGAATGATTGGGAACCATCGAGATCATCGGAATTGAATGTCGATGATATCGAGATCAGAGTCGAGGCATCGATAAATCCAGCGGAATTTTTCTTTAAGCTTACTGGACGGTTTTTGACCTTGTTCGATGCAATCGACCTAGTGCCGATATCATCGATTTGAATACCGATTCTATCGAAGGGCCCCCGATCATAGTTAAAAATAACCTGAAATATCTGCTGTAAGATATGCGAGCCCTCGATCGATATCATCGATGGATTTTCGATGTTATCGATATTTGATTTCAGATCATATCGGAAGAGCATCGATATATCGAAGGAATTTGAGATTTTTATTAAAAAACAGGGGCGCCAAAAATCTGCCTGTCGATGATATCGAGTCGACTTCGATAGACACGAGATTTGAATATCGATGATATCGATAGGGGAATCGATATATCGATAAATCAGTCCATATGTGTTGTGAAGTTGCTGGACATATTTGGTCCTCTCTTCGATGGTATCGATGAAGCATCGAGGACTCGACAGCGCAGGTCGATCATACCAAGGGTGTTTCGATAAAATCGACAAGGCAAGAAAAACTTAGAGATTTTCCTATTTTGAAAAAAGTTTTCTTACCTTAAAACCTTATGATTTCTAACTTGTTTTTAAGGGTTTTCTTCACCTAGTGTTTTGGGTCATGGGATGTGAGGCTTTAGTTTTACCTATGACGAGCTTGCACACATCCGGTTGAGGCAAACGCTTGAATTGATCTTCCTATCAGTCTCTGTAGACAATCTGACTCAACACTTACGTAACTTGACAAACTAGGGCACTTTCACTTCATTTGGGAAGACACCTAAGGAATCCACCACCCTCATGAGAACGCTCTGTCGTGACAATGACAGTGGCAAACCATAAGGTACATCGGATGTTGGTGGACACTAGCAGCTCGGCCGATATCCTCTATGCCCTCGCCTTCGATAAAATGGGGATTAAGAGGTGTCGGCTGTGCCCAGTTCAAACTCCCTTGCTTGGATTCATAGGAGAGAGAGAGTAATCTGATAAAGGAGCATATTGCTGCCCGTGACGGCGGGGAAGGTCGTGACCAGACGACAGTGGTGGTTGACTTCCTTGTAGTCGACTATCCCTCAGTCTATAACATCATCCTGGATGGCCATCCCTCAATAACATGAGAGTAGTGGTATCTACATATCACCTAGCAATGAAATTTTTGACCAAACATGGGGTTAGATAAGTTAAAGGTGATCAACATGAAGCCCGACAGTGCTACTCGACAGCACTGAGGGTTCAAGCTTGACAATATACAATGACTATCACCTCACTCGACCCTCGCAAAGAATCACCCGAGAGAGGATCTCCCATAGAAGACCTAGTAACCATCCCCCTTAACGAAACGAACTCGTCCCGTGTGGTTTAGGTTGATTCGTTATTAACCCCAAGCCAACGAGAGGAGATCGTTGGTTTACTGAAGCGATACACTGACGTCTTCGCATGGTTCCATCAAGATATGCCTGACATTAAGCCAGAAGTCATGGTTCACAGGTTGAACGTTAATCCTGATCACCAACCAGTGACACAGAAATAACAGGCCTTCGAACCGGAGCGATATGCTCCTTAAGCCAGATTCAATGAAGAAATTTACTACCTCGACTGGATTGCAAATTTCGTGCTATTAAAAAAGTCAAATGAAAAATGGCGAGTATGCGTCGACTACACAGACTAGATCACCATGCACCCACATGACAAGCAAAGACAACCCTCGTCACTGACAAAGGGCTCTACTGCTACAAGGTGATGCCTTTTGGGCTAAGAACATTGGGGCGACTTATCAATGACTTGTTAACAAAATGTTCACCAAGCAAATAGGGCAGTCCATGGAGGTCTACGTCGACGACATGTTAGTTAAGAGCGATGAAGCAACGAACCATGCAACTGACCTCGAGGAGATGTTCACCATTATGAAAAAATACCAAATGAAGCTAAACCTGAGCAAATGCACCTTTAGTGTGAGCTCAGAAAAACTCCTTGGTTTCATGGTCAATCAAAGGGGAATCGAAGAAAAACCCAACAAGATTCAGGCATTAGTGAACATGACTTCACCCAGAACTACGAAGGAGATTTAGTGTCTCACAGGTAGAGTTGTTGCCCTCAACAGGTTTGTATCCCGAGCCACCGACAAGTGCCTCCCGTTCTTCCATCAGTTGAAAGGCAAGGCGAAAACAATATGGACTGAGGACTGTGAGTGAGCTTTTCAACAACTCAAACAATACTTGGGCTCGCCCCTGCTACACTCCAAGCCCAAACAGGGGGAGCCCTTGCTACTCTACTTACTGGTCTCCGCTGTCGCGGTAAGCTTGGCACTCATCCGAGAGGTCAGAGGCAAGTAGTTCCTTGTTTATTACGTCAACAAGGCGCTGGTCCCAGTCGAGACCAGATAACCTGACATCGAGAAGCTTGTCTTGGCCTTGGTCGTATCCTCGTGATGTTTCTGTTCATACTTCCAGGCCTATACTAATGTGGTCCTAACCACTCAACATCTTCGTCAAGTACTTCAAAAGCCTGAAGTCTTCGGGAAACTAACGAAATGGGCGATTGAGCTCAGCGAATTTTACATCGAATATCGGCCTCGAACCACCATTAAGGGACCAGTAGTGGTCGATTTCATTGTTGAGTTCACCAATGGTGAACATTTGGAAGCACCTACACACATAAGAGGAGAGCTCGACCAGCAGATCTGGAACTTACATGTTGATGGGTCTTCCAACTCTAAAGGCAGTGGGGTCGGATAGTTCTCGAAGCACCCGACTAAACCTGCACACAATACGCCTTAAGGTTTCGGATTCCCAACACCCAAAATGTAGTAGAGTACAAGGCACTGCTCATTGACTCAGGCTAGTGACGGCAATGGGAGCTCATACTTTAAAAATCCACAGTGACTCACAGCTGATTGTCAACCAGGTCGCCAACGAATTTCAAGCAAAGGAGGAAAAGATGATTGCCTATCTCCGTAAGGCAAGGGAACTCATCAATAGCTCCCATAGATGTGAGGTTATCCTAGTCACCCAGAGCAAAAAATTTAAGGTAGACGCACTAGTAAAACTGGCCACAGTGGCCAATGATGACATTTTTGCCAAGTCTAGCATTAGCATAACTGACCCGAGAATGGTCTTTCCCGTTACTTCAACTCCGAGCTAGATGGATCCGATCGTTCATTACCTTCAGGGGAGCAAGCTACCTGATGATAAGCTTGAGGCATGAAGGATTCAAAATAAAGTGGCCTGATATACCATGATAGGGGACATCCTATACAAAAGGGGGTTGTCCTTACCATACCTAAGATGCCTCCGACCTGAAGAAGTTGAGTACATATTGAAAGAAATGCAAGAAGGAATCTGTGGTAACCACTCTGGTGGCTAAGTCTTAGCCCACAAGGTTATCCGATAAGGAAACTTCTGGCCAGCCATCCAAGAGGATGCCAAAAAATACATAAGGAAGTGTGACAAATGCTAGCAATTCACTGTAGTGCCCTGGTAACCATCTGAACAGCTTACCCCCATGACCGGCCTGTGGCTGTTCGCCCAGTGAGGAATCGACATCATTGGCCAGCTGCCAATGGGCAGGGGGTAGACCAAATTCGTCATTGTCGCGGTCGACTACTTTGCCAAATGGTTCGAGGCTGAACCGTTGGCCAAAATTACCGAGTAAAAAATTACCGATTTTGTTTGGAAAAATATTATTGGCAGGTATGGAGTCCCACATACCATCATTTCAGACAATGACAAACACGTTGACAATGCACAATTTTGAGGAATGTGTGAGGGGTTCGGGATTCGAAATGCCTATTCATAACCTCGACACCCCCAGGCTAATGGGCAGATTAAGGCGGTCAACAAGATTATCAAAAACCACCTCAAGATTAAGCTCGAGAAGTCCAAGGGAGCATGGGCCGAAGAACTACCATACGTACTCTAGGCGTAACAAACTACTTCTCGAACTTCTACAGAAGAGACTCCTTTCTCTTTAGCCTTCGATGCGGAAGTCATAGTGCAAGTCGAAATGGACTCCTGACTGCTCACGTCATTTCCTTCGAAGAAAACTAAAATGCCGAGCAAATGGCTCTGGGACTAGATCTGCTCGAGGAAGAAAGGGGGCGAGCACAATTAAGGATAACCGCTCATTAACAATGTGTTACTCAATACTACAACTCTCGGGTCAAAGTGCAAAGGTTTCAAGTAGGAGACCTCATCCTACGCAAAACTTCCCAAAGCACCAAGGAGCTCGGTTCTAGCACACTTGGACCGAGTTGGGAGGGGCCCTATCAGGTCACTGATAGACTTAGGAGGGGCCCTATTAGGTCACCGGCATTACATGGCCCAGGTCTTATCGACTCAAAGATATAAATGGACAACCCTTGCAGCACCTGTGGAATGCCGAGCATTTAAAGATCTATCATCCGTGAAGGAATGAGCCCCCTCCCCCCGACTGGAAGCGACCAATCTACCCGACCAGAGCAACGTCCCCTCTTAAAGGGGAAAATGAGTTTCGAATGATGTGATTGTATTATTTACTCTGCATATTCTACAATAAAGGGACTTCCCCAGGTTAGGGGAGAATTTTTTTTTATATGTTTACTACTTAAACTACGTGAAAAACTGAGGACTTCCTTTAGTGCAAAGGAAAAGGAATCCTCTTACTACTCGATCCTCTATTGAGTAGTCAACCTATCAATTCATCCCTATGATGAATCCTACTGAGAAAAAAATTCCCCAAACCAAGGGAAGAAAACTTCTTTCATAACTTGACCATTCGAGCTAAATGACAAAAAAGGATAGTCCTCGGTATTCGACCTACTACTGTGTTTACTGTCATGCAATCGGTTCTACCAATCATTTTATCCTACATTACTCGGCCTACTAGTGCTACTTCGCCCAACCTACCAAGCTCATCCAAGTAATTCATTCACATAATACTCGAGACCAACTAATACGAAAATGGTATCTTTTCATTAAAAAAAGGGGAAATTACGGTGCTAACAAATAAAAAATGAATAAATTTTTCGACAATAAGCATTCAAGGGAGGTTCTCGGCCCTTACTTCGGCTGGAGTGGGGGCTTCTGTAGCTTCATCACTCAGGCCATCCAAGTCGAGCTCTGGATACTTTAGCTTCACAAGTTCCTTGCATCGTGTGTAGCCCATGCTGAAGTGGTCCTCGAGCTCTTTGGCTCACTCCCCTAAGGTCTTGAACGCCTCCACTACCGTAGAAATGGAGGCCTTGACCTCGACCAATCAGGTCGCAACCTCCGCTGACGTGGAAATCGATGCGGCCAGATCAGTCGCCATCCTCCCCTTTTCCGTCTCACCATGAAAGCAATATTACAAGAGATAGATGATCTTACCGATTCGAACAACCCTCGAATCTCCTTTGAATCCCTAGATATGCCCTTGAACCATTTAGAACAACTTATAAATCCATAATTCTATCTCTAGTCCCGATTACACCTGGTATATATATACTACCTAATCGAAATAGGAAACAAATCGTTTACTTATGCAATTTTGCACGCACCTTGTTGAGAGTCAAATATTGCATATTAGACCCTAGTTATTGCCTAGATTTACGAACATGGTACTGTTTAATGGCTCAATTTAATCGTGTTTGTGATGTAAGGTATATTTACGAGCTTGGACTAAAACATGCTGCTTAAAGCATGGATTTAACACTCTGATGACACCAAAGGCAAGGGACAGACCCCAGGAGACCAAGATCGACAGATTTGCACGCCAGAGATCCAAGAAAATCGAGAAACTGAAGCTCAAGTGGCCCGAAATTGGTCCATAATGCAAGATCATAAGGTTCCCACCATTTGTTCAACTTGAAACTTCATGCATGGCCAGAGGACAATAAATTAACCGTACAACGTCAAAAATTAGCCATCGGATCCCTGTGAGAGGGGCCCAACGGATAGATCAGCCTATGAATCTATGATTCGGGGTCCACCTGAGATTTGGATATGCTTCCAATTTAGTCTCAACTCATTAAATGAGATGAGAAAAGGGATGAGCGGAGAGGATTTCTCATAAACATCTCGGTGGACCCACATGTGTGATGCAAGAGCACTAAAGTGGGACCACAGGCACTGCACCGTACCGCTTGGGTCGATCAGCGGACGCTGACCCGACCCAGTGTCTGCGTAAGAACAGCGTTCGCACCATGCGGACGCTGATCTGCTCAATAGGCCCCACTCATCTTGTAACGTGAAGATCTGGACCGTCCATTAGATTTCCAAAAGCCGTATGATTCAAACCTTGGTGGCAGAAATACAGAAGATAGTGAGGATCGCAATCCAGCCGTCCAACGAAAGATGGACGGTGGACTGAAACGGCTTGTGGGCCACACCGAAATCAAACCCAAATTGCCCTTCCCGAACAGTTTTTCGTCCTGAATCCAATGGGTGGTGTGGATCTTCTACCTGACAGTAATCAGTGGGCCATCACACTTCACAGAGTTGACGTGCGTCGACTCTGTTTCGTAACAGAGGCTGCGTCCATTCATTGTGGGCCACCATCATGCAACAAAGGCTTGATCTGAACCATCCATCAGGTAGAGGGAGCAAAACCAATCGAAGTTATGCTGATCTTTGGTGACCATGTACATTCACATGATCGCTACAGCGATCGCAAGAGGACCGTTTAGCTATTGTTGCAGCCTGATTATCTCAGTGGGCCACTTCAACGGATGACTAAGACTGCCCATCCTCAGTCAAAATTTTGAGGAGAAGATGATAGACGATGTGGATTTCGCAAACATCATAGAAGATGGGCCCCACCAGCAGCCAGCGCAAGAGCTTCTGCATTCTTATTTGGCACGCAGTTACAAAAGGAGTTTGCGAAAGCACCACCGACACCAGTTACGCACTCCCAGCTGACCTCCAGCAACTATATAAGAAAGAGAAAGGAGAGAGTTAAGGATGATATGATCTTGGAGACGGTGGATACAAGGTAGGAACGTGGAGCAGAGAGAGAGAGAGTGGAGGCCGGCCGGTTCCATTCTTCCTTAATCTTCTTGGTTTTCTTTCTTTTTCTTTAAGTTACTTAGCCAAATCATGTCTATGTTAGGCTAAGCCTCTTAGCTAGGGCTAAGAGGTGAAGCTTATAGCGTGATGGGGAGACTTTTTGCTTGTGCGTTTTATTTAGACTGAATTGAACTATATACTAGTTTGATTGTGGGAATGTTTTCAGTTTTTAATGGTCTGTTGTCACTGAAATTACAATGGGTCTGAGATAGCTTTGAGCATGTTCCTTTCCTTTTGATGATTATGATATCAGGAAGCCCTGTTGTTTACCATCGTATCTTGGGCATGGTAGGATGACGGTATCCTTCCAAACCTTCGTACATCAATGATTGATTACCAATTAGTTTAATTCTGTTGTTTGCTTTGTCTCCTCGGCATGGTTTGGTGATGGAATCCATTCTAATTCTTATACCTTTCTTCGCTTGAAAACTATATCAAAGGAACTTCAGTTTGATTTTCATGGTTACACCTTTCAATTGGATGAAGATAGGACTTTAAGTCTAGTTGAGTTCTTGAAGCAGGCATAAGATCTCCCTGATCTCTACAAGTGGATCCTCTGAATCCCTAGTTTCCTACCTCTAATTTCTCTAAGTTTTAGATAAATATTTCACCATTATTCCCTCAATTTCATTCGATTTAGATTTCATCTTAGTCTAATTCTAATTCTACTTAATTTCATATTACGTACAGGTTTCAGTCCCTTGGGATTCGACCTCGGTCTCACCGAGTTTTTTACTACATCACAACCCTATACTTGAGGAGTGAACAAGTTTTTGGCGCGGTTGCCCGGGATTAACGGTTACGTTTTCTGAGATTAACTAGTTTTGGGATTTAGTTTAAGATTAGGTTAGGATTAGGTTTTTCTTTTTTCTGATTTTTACAAGCTAACCTAACTTTCCTGTTTTGTAGGATTCTGAGATAGACTTTCTAAATTGGTAATCTCTTTCTAGTTTTTTTGTTTTTCTATTTTTAGAAATTTTCTAATTCTAGGATTTCTTTTATTTTTAGAATCTAACTTACTTTCTAATTCTAGGTTTAGAACCTTTAGAAACTTTCTATTTTTAGAAACTAACCTATTTTGTTTTGTTTTTCAAGTTTTAACGTAGGAATCTCTCATCTGGTAACTTCTTTCTAATTTCTCCTCTTACTTTCCATACTATTGTAGGATCTTTTTTTTTATTATTATTTTTTTTATTTTAAGGATTAGATTCAGAATTAAGGTTCACCATGAATGAACAAGAGTGGCTAGAGTGGGCATGTGAGTATGGTAATCTATTTCTAGAAAACGAGAGGTTCCATGAAAAAGTGTTAGATGCTTATGCCTGGAAACAACCTATGTCTCACTAATTTTCTGAAACCATGATTGAGAACCGACCGGTATATAATTCTCCACTAATTAAGTAGTCTCTACAAGATCATATGAGGGAGAATAATTACACCCCACCGATTAAGAAAACAGTACATGATTATTGGGGTGATAATGTGTACCAACAACCATCAAACTCTCCCACCTATGACCCGTATAACTATGATCAGTGGAAACATCAAGATTGGAGAGATGAACCAATAATGGATTATAGTGACTATTCTCTTAGATCCCCTGACTTTGAGATACAATCAGAAAGAATTCAAGAGAATTCAATTCAAAATTCCTTCCAAACTCTAGAGGTCAGCCAGCAAAATACACTCCAAAGACTACAAGAACTTATAAAAGATATTCAACATGGGAGTTCACATGATGCGATTGTGGAGAACTCTGGAATTTGGAATGAGGATTGGATTCCATTAATGAGCATACGGTTCAATTTCCCGATGAGACGATCTCGATGACTGTTCAAAAGAATGGTGAAGAGATATGGGTGTCTTTCAAATATAATAATGAGGACACACTAGATTTCTATGATGAGGAAGAAGTTGGTTTATGTGAACCTTAACCCAATCTCAGAATAGAATGTGAGGAAGGTGATCCCATTCCAAGTGTGCACTGCACTGAACTAGAATATGATGAGTATTGGGATGACGATCATGAATGTGCAGCCCTAGTTCCCCTGGAATTAATCTCAAGTTTGGTCCAGGTCAATGATTAAGAAGTACACAAAGTGAGCGGTTATAACAAGCTGCTCCACTCATCTAACTTGTCTAATTTAAAAGTGGATGAGTTCCTTACAACCGACCCTTCTATCTCTTGTGAGACATGTTTGGATGATTCCCCTGAATTACTTGATGATATGATTTAAGAGATGGACGAGTTGCTCGATACGACTCTAGAATTTGAAACCACCCAGTTGAGGCCACCATCTGAATTGTTGAGTTTTGACGATTCAATGCCTCTTCTGAGTAGTATCATGAACAGAATTCGCACATCAATACTTCGTCTACTGACCCTCAATTTGTCTGCGCAGGGCTGAAGCAAGAGAACATACCTCCATCTACTTTTAAAGACGATGGAATCCTTGGGCAGATCATCACACACTTCAATGTGGAAAATGAGTCACTCTCAACTGAATGTCCCAACTCTTTGAATGATTGCTTGACACACTTTACAGATTTAAATGAACCTATGATAAAAGAAATAGTGGATGCCTAGCAAGACAACATCTCGGTAGTTGTCATAGACTGAGAGAACCCTTATTCTAAAGCCTCTTTCTCCCCAGATCCTCACTGTCTCCCATTAAAGGAGGAGGAGCTAACAATGGAACCGAAGTCTAACACTTCGAAATATGTTGAGACTACATCACTTCTTGAGAAGTTTTCTGAACTTTATCTACTTGTAGTCTCTGATTCACCATGGGATACTAACGTTGAAACTTCTTCTATCACAGGTGAATCGTATATACTCTGGATACCTCAAGAAATTCAACGACAAATTTCTTATGAGGTACATAAGTTTCGCTGGAAAGTCATGTTCCAGGGCATCCAAGCCTATTGCAAAAAGGGCTTTTGGATGATCCTGTTGAGGAACTTACTGAGAAACTTATCAAGATACTGGCCGGAAGAGGAATCTTGCAGCATGACTCAATAGTTTTTCCCTGCTTTCATAGGACTAGGGTAGTTTGATTTATGCTATTCTAGGATAGATGGTTTTATGCCATTAGATTATTTTACTTCCTGCATTGTTTTAGGATAGTTTGCTTTCGTGTCTTCACTCTCATGTTGACCGGCTTTCATGCTGCAATCATTGTGGAAATGTCTTTATCGATTCCTTCGTCTAGGTACTATCTTCCCATCACTTCTCATTTACTTTCATTGTCCCATGTGCATTGCATGCTCATATATCTTTTACATTGAGGGCAATGTCGATTTTAGGTTGGGGGTGGGAGATTAGTTAACCTAATTAGTGTTTTCTTGGTCTTGAGCAAAAATTGTGAAATTTTTAAAATTTTTCTGGAATTTCTTGTGAATTCAAAGTGATTTTAACGGCTATCTAGAGCACTTAGAATTGCAAGATACGTGATGTTGGTAATTTATGACTCTTGGATTCAGTTATCTGTTAGATTTCACAGTTAAGTTTGAATTATTAATCCATTATTAGAAGTTGTAAATAATGATTGAGTCATGATTTCACAGGACACATCTCGCTTGCACGTTAAGGTTCAATTCGATATTGAATTGTAACTTGGTGATCATTAAGCATGGAAGGAACCAACATGGGGAGTTTTTCCATCATGTTCAAAAAGAAGAATTGAAAAAGAGAGAGAGAGAGAGAGAGAGAGAGAGAGAGAGAGAGAAGAGAGAGAGAGATAGAGAGAGAGAGAAAGAATGAAAGAAAAAGAATACCCAGCAAAAAAAAAAAAACAGTTGTTATCAGGAAGGGTTGGGCTTTGTATGATTGCCCACTAGGCCCATGTATTGGTATAGGCCTTGGGCCCTGATTTGCATTTGATTTTAAGCGGGCTATCTCTTTGGAACCAGTTGAGGTTGGATGTCCTCCTTGGTGATCCTAAGGTAGGCCCATGGGTTTTCTATAGGTGGTTAAAGGCCCACCATAGACCCTTATTAGGACCGCTTACCCTTTTAGGCTCATATATTGTATTCCTTAGCCTTGTGGGCTACCCCAATCTATTGGGCCCCCACTTGAGGATTTCTCCTTAGAGGATCTATCTAAGTGCCTAGACTTGATCCCTCCTTGGGAAGGAGGAGTGTATTACACATCATCATCACTGTGTGGCGCACCTATTTCACTCTCATGACCCATGTGTATCATTGCGTGGTTGGAGTGTATTAGTGTGGGGTCATTGGGTTGGTATGATTGAGGGATGGAGTTTTCCCCTCTTGTGCATATTGAGTGCTTGGAGCTGGTGCATGATTGGTATACGTGATTCATGCATCTGACATCGCATCTCATGGATATTATCGCCCTTGCTTCACCAAGGCCTTGCCTCCACAGGTATATTCGTGGATGGCTGTATGTGGACACCGGAAGTATATTATTTGAGCATTTAGGGTGCATAGGATATCCCTGGGGTGAAAGCCCCTAAACCTTCAAGGTACCTAGAAGACGCCTCAACGCCGTGACCGAGTGAAAATTATGAGTGCCTGAGTGCCTTACACCGTTAGGTCGCGTCTCCCACTGTCGTGTAGTCGGTTGAGATGGGATGTGGCCTTATCCGCCTGAGTGAGTGGGCATTACTAGGTTGAGTCTGACCAGCTCGTGAGTGGGTCTGCTACCGTCGAGCCTCGCTGGTGATTGGCTGTCCACAGGCGGGTAGTGAGGTCTCCTACGCTCGTTTGACTGTGCAGATCTATAAAGCGGCAGTCGTCCTGCAGTGTATTTGACCCCGGTGGATTCCTTATGATGGAACTATACTTGATATGTGGATTGAATATAAGGACTGACATCACTTCGCATTGCATTTGCATCGGCTGTATAAGCCTTATATTGCATCACCTTGGTATGGCGCCCAGTACTCATGTATTGCATTGCATAGCCTTGGTATGGCTTCTCGCATTCATGGTAGCCTTGGTAAGGCCTGTGATATTGACATTGATCATGATTCTCTTTTGTATCCCCATTATTCTTCTGAGCACCATTGCCACACACTTTCACCACCCTTTAAGCTTTCGATAAGCTTATGCATGATTGATACGTACAGGAGATCCTAGGTCAGCACAATAGTGGAGGAGCCGTGGTTTTGGTTAGCGCGAGCTGAGGACTTGTTGCATACCTTTCCTTCTCTCTTTCTATATTATGTATTTCCTTTTGAACCTTGTACCTGTAAAGTTTAAATTCTTAGTGGATTTTGCAGTGTGTTCCTTGGTTTATTTCTGAGATTTACTTGCTATGATCTTGGGAATGGTCTATTGGATTGGAATTGTGATATGGAAATCCTCCTTGTAGGATCCTAGGATCGGAATCCTGCCTCAGGAGTCGAGAATGGGATGCTACGGAGGCTGTTGCGGCCGAAACTGGCTATCGGGTTCCTGGTGAGTCCAATCACCGAGTCCGGCGGGTGACAGTGTGTGTACACCAACTGTTCACAAACAGCCACACAACTACTCCACTCCCAATATCCACACCCATGGGATGTTGGCTTTCACTAAGAAATAAGGTTTTCCAAGGTTCACCTTAAAACCTTCACAATTGTGTTTTTCAAATGGGATTACATAATTATAAAAACCCCACAATGAGTTTTTCCTAGCTGAATCTCACAAACAAAGCAGAAATTGAAATTGTACTTATCTGAAGATTCTTCTTCCGATGTTGCTCGATAGAACCAATTCGATGTAGATGTATATATTCAATGTCCAATCTCACAAATGAAAGGGTTCTAAGTCTAAATGATTTTTAAATTAAATTAACCTGGGCAAGCTTGATTTGATTTTGATCTCAAAAGGGTAAATCACAATTCCCATTTTTAATACAATAGAGTTGAATAAAGAGATCACAAAATCAAATACAAAAAGTTATAAAAAGAATCTAAAATGAATAAGTAATAGCTTCATAATTGTAGGGACTTATTTCTCAGAGTGATAGCTTGATTAGGCTTGGAATTGAATAAATTATTCTGAGAAACGTCCTCTATTTATAGGTAAAAAATTTATCCCCTCGACTGGTGTAAGGGTCGGTTCGACTGGTCAAAGCACCAACAAATTTTCAAAATTTCTGGCGCTATAAGATAAACCCGTTACTCGACTAGTCGAGTGGCTTGCTCGATTGGTCGAGTGGCCGGCTTGACTAGTGGAGTGAATAAAAATTAAGTTGCTGGAGTTCGAGTCGAGCCCTGTTCGACTGGTTGAGACTGTTCACTCGACTGGTTGAGCAGTGTGCACGACTGGTAGAGCCACAACAAAAAATTCTCAAAAATTCTCAACAAATCTTGGACTAGTCGAGAAACATTTTAGACTGGTCGAGTCAGTGCCTGGACTAGTCGAATAATGACTAGGACAACTCGAAGAATAGCCTATAAACTTATACATTGACCTAAATTCAATATGCAATTAACATGACCTAACCTATGGTCAATCTAGGGTCATCCATACCTTAAATGTGAGTATGAAATATTGAAACATCGTTCGCTTCGGTAACTCGTTTATCTTAAAGCATGTGAAGCTTGACCTCGTATTCTTGAGCTTGAGCTTGAGCTTGTGATCTTATGCTTGAGGTAACGATCTTGAAATATAAGCTTGAGTACTTAAAACTTGAGCTAGAGGTAATGAACTTGAACTTGAGCTTTGAGCTTGTGTTGGATATTTGGCCAAGTTCTTCAACTTGAAAATGTAGAAGAGTCGATGATGGTTGTCACGCCCCAGACTCAGTAAACGGACTCACAAGGAACCCGATGGCCGGTTCTGGCCGCAATAGCCTCCGTAGTACCCCATTCTCGGCTCTTGAGGTAGGTTCCGATCCTGGGATCCTACAAGGAGGATTTCCATAACAATATAATCATTTTCAACACAAGCATACCCAAGATCACAACAAGTATATCTGAAAATAACAAGTCGCACATCACAAAATCCACTAAGAATTTGAACTTTTACAAGAATGCATAAGGTCCAAAAGGACATACATAAGATGATGGAAAAAGGAAGGGAAGGTCTGCAACACTGGGGTCCTCAAGATCATCACTACTCCATGCTCTGCCACTACGACACCTGCCTAGGATCTCCTGTACGCATCAATCGTACATAAGCTTATAGAAGCTTAAAGGGTGGTGAAGATGTGTGACAATAGTGCACAGAAGAATAATATGAGATACAGGAAGGAAATATGATCAAAGCCAACACCACCAGCCTTACCAGGGCTGTCATGAACACAAGAAGTTATACCAAGGCAGTATAATAAGGCAGGAAGCCATACCAAGGCTATATAATGCAATGAGTACTGGGCGACATGCTAAGGCGATGTAATATGAGGCTTACACAGCCGATGCATATGGAATGCGAAGTAATGCTAGTGCTCATATCCAATTAACATATCAAGTACATTTCCATCATAAGAAAATCACCGGGGTCCATTACACCGCTGGATGACTGCCACTCTACAGACCCCGCACAGTCAAACGAGCATAAGAGACCTCACTACCTTGCCTGTGGACAGCCAATCACCAGCAAGGCCTGAAGGTAGCATACCCATTTACGAACTGGTCAGACTCAGCCTAGCAATGCCTCCTTAAATCAGACGAGTAAGGCCACACCCCTATCCAACCGACTACACGACAGTGGGAGTCATGGCCTAACGGTATAAGGCCCTCGCGCGCTCATAGTTTTCACTCGGTCATGGCGTTGGAGCATATCCTTGGTACCATGGAAGTTTTGAAAATTTCATCCATGGGCATCATATGCACCCTATATGCTCAGATAACATTTTCGGTGTCCAATCATGACCATCCACAATGTAACTGTGAAGGCTACAGCCCTGATGAAGCAAGGGCGGTAATTGTCCATATGCTATGCAATGTCAGATGCATGAATCACACAATCAACCATGCATCAATTTCAAGTATCTAACGTGCTCAAGAGGGAATACTACGTCTCTCAGAGAAGGTAACATGCAATGCCCAATGGCACAATATGACCACACACACACACGGTGTCAACCAAGCATACAATGATGTACCTGGGTCATGAGGATGAATTTAATCACACTATATGGCGATATACAGTGTATATTACATTCCTTTTATCCAAAAAGGAACCAAAACTAGGTACTTAGACAATATTCTTAAGGAATCCAACTTCTAGTGGGGGCCCATTTACCTTGGGTAGCCCACGAGACTAAGTATACAAGCTACGAGTCTAAGTAATATAGAAATGAGCCTAGCAAGAGTCTAAGATGAGTATCCAATCACTCTTAAATACAACCGGGCCTAGAGGGGTCCATAATAGGGACATTTAACTACCATTCTCCAAAAAAGGCATATCAACCATGAACTATATGGATAGATGGCCCAATGCCTACATTTAAGATAAAAATAAAGGTAACCATATACATATATTCCTCATAATAGGCCATAAAAAGATATAATACCACTTTTAACAACATGGGCTCTAAGAGGGGAATTAAGGCCCAAGGCTCAATTTCCAATGGCCATAGAATCCATACATTAAGTTCGACTTGGTGGGCAGCCCGCATACACAATATACTGCTCGAAAAATAGTTTTGAGTTTGGATGAAATGGGCCCCACTACATCAGCCCAATAACTAGCAATTTAAGTGAGCAACCAAGGGCTCAATACTATCCTTATCTCAGCCCACAAGTCCATTAAAATGGTGGAAGTCGGCCCAATGTATGGCTGGGCCAAGCTGGGACGTCCCAACCCAATCTGGGCCCATGGGATGCCCCAAAATCTGATCTAAGATGGGGTCCTCTTGTAATCACTAAAGGTGACCCAAAAGAATGTAGTGATTAAGCCCAAAGATTATATAAAAAAAAACATAAGCATGTAACACGTACACAAGTTCTCAATATGGTGGGCCCCACAGCCAAATAAAGTTTTAACCATAAAATTATACATTTAAGGCCCTTTGATAAACTTTTGGCCCGTTTGACTTCCTGGACTTGCTAAGTCTAGAAATTAGTTACATGTGTGGAAATAATCTCATAAAGGCCAACTATACTCATTGGGGGATCCCACCAGATGGAGAGTGTGTATATATCATGAAAAGATCAAGTGGGCCTGCTACTGGATTGTGAGTCCAGCAGTAACCCAAGGCAGAGAGTGCTTCCATGATCGGGCGATCCAAGGCTTGAATGGCCTGGACCAATATACGTTGAGGTAGGCTCCACATACATCCACATTTAGCCTCAAATAAACAGCCTAGGTTCTATGGTGGGCCTTTAACCATCCATAGGGAAACCCATGGGCCTACCTTAGGATCACCCAGGAGGACATCCAACCTCAACTGGTTTCCAAGAGATAGCCCGCCACTACTCGAGCATGAAATAAGGCCCAAGGCCTAAGCAATGAATGACTTAATGGGCTATACACAAAGCCCAACTTATAGGAAATATGGTGGTCCCTCAAGCAAGGTTTGGGCCCAACCATAAATGTTATAAACCCACATATTGTGGTGGGCCTCATGGGCAACCCAGTAATTCATCCACATGGGCAATTTTACACTTAATACTAGTGAGTTGGGCCTCACTTCTTAGCCCAAGTACATAGTTGATTTGGTGGACAACCAAGGGCCCAACTACTTACATATGATAGCCCATAAACCCATCATAATAGGTAGAAGAGTATAGGCCTAATGGTTGATGGGCCTCCTTAGAAGGATCTAGTCCAAAAGAAAATGGTTAAGGAACTAGCAATTATCCATATACAATGATCCAATAAAACCCATCTTGGGTGGGCCTCAGATGGGCCCTTATTAAACCCAAAAATACTAAAGGAAAATGGCAAGATAACTGATTAATCCATCCTCAAATCTGGTGGGCCATGCTACCCCAGAATAACTCTTATGGGTAGCAGTATTGGGCCCATTGCCAAATTCCAGCCCACCCATTTTCTAGGTTGGTTGAAATCCAACAATAAAATTATTTTATAGTATATTTAATCCCTGATGGCCCACACACATCACTGTGGGTCCCACCAAACGAGAAGAAATATACAACACTTATTCAAGTGGGCCATGCCATTGGAATGCAGGCCCAGCAGCCCAAGGTAGGGGCGTCCCATGTTGGGTAGTCATACGGGCCTAGGTATTTGGCCAAAAAATGATACAAATTGCAGGCCGTACCACGGTCGGTACAGGGGCCCAATGGCCCTAAAAATTTATAGGGTGGTCCTTTCATGGGTGAACCACACCTTTAAAATTTTTTATAATTTTTGGATAACTAGAAGTATTTTAATTAATTTAAAGAAAACAGTCTGTCCAGAAAATCGGACTGACCAGGACGTCCCAACATGGTTGGCCGGTCCAGCCCTTGCCACAGTGTACACAGGAGTTCGTTGGTCCTACAAATTGGTAGGTGGGTCTTACCTTGGGTGGAACACCTCTCTATAAATTTTCATAATTTTTGGATACTCAGAAGTATTTTAATTAAATCTGGAATTACAATCTGTCTTGAGATACTGCCTGATCTGAACATCCCATTGTGGCGGGCTGGTCTAGCCCTTGCCACTATGTGTACAGGTGTTCATTGGTCCCAAAATTTTGTACGTGGGTCCTAAATTGAGTGGGATACTTCTCTAAAAAAATTAAGATTTTTCAACAACTAAAAATATTTTAATTCATTTTAAGAAAACAATCTGTCCTGAGATTCTGCCTGATCTGGACATCACAATATAGTAGGCCGGTTTAGCTATTGTCATGGTGTGTACAGGTGTCCATTGGCCCTAAAAATTTTTAAGGGTGTCCTATTATAGATGGGTCATCCGTATAAAAAATTTTAGAATTTTTGAAGTAGTAGAAGTATTTTATTTAATTGATACAATTGTGGACAATAATGTTTTTCAAAAACATCTGCTACTACACAATGTTGTTGTCCCCATGATTGACACCTCATGGGGTGGGTATAAGTCTCTCAAATCACTGAGAAAATAAGTGGGTTTGGTACTCCCATGTATGGATAGCAGGTGGGGTCCACTAGAGCGGCCCACTTCCCCAAATTCAAGGTACAATAGGCTCCTCTCCAACATGCAACATTGCTGGACTGTCCAAAAATTTCTAGACGTCCAGCCTACTTTGGCCCATCCCATAGGCCTCAATCAAGGGTTAAATGATGTGAGGCCCCATCCTACATCGAGGTGGGGTCCATGCCTCAGAAAAACCCCAAAGAAATCAGGAATAAAAAGCCCCACAAATGAGCCTAAAATAGTGCCCAAAAACCATACAGCAGATGGGTCTGGGACTTTTTTTTATCACATCAGTGGGCCACCAACGTCAGGAGAAAATAAGGAAAAGAGATAGAAGGAAGAGAGAGAGAGAGAGAGAGAGAGAGAGAGAGAGAGAGAGAGAGAGAGATCAACGGCCATGGAGGATTCTGACACTATGAATCCTCCACCATTACAATCACACCTACATCTTACATGAATCATGCATGCATGTGATCTATACAAATCCATGAAATTCTGAGGTGGGGATATCATCCCCACCATGCACCTCAGGTCTAAATGACCCAAATAATCTAGATTTAAAGAGAAAATCCATCATGGTGGGTCCATGGAGAATGGCCCACCATGGAAACGTATATGCATGTAGCGGGCCTTGGTCTCACTTCATGGAGCTATGTAGGACCTTCACCATTGATTGGTGGGTCCTACATACTCCCAAGTGTGTAGAGAAGAACATGCAAGAAGAAGAAAGAAGGAAAGAATTTCAATGCATCACCCACCTTAATGGATCTTCAAGATTTTCTATCTCCAAGCTCCTCAAGCTCTAAGGGTTATAGATCTATGGTTGAGATCACTTTTCAAAGGTTAGATTAGGAGGTTTTTAAGAGAAGATGGGCTGGAGTTGCTGGAATACAGAGGAGAGATGGAATGAGAGAAATGAGAGAGGAGAGAGAAAGAGGAAGGGTTGTAGGAGAGTCATCATTGCTCTCCCTCCTTGGTTAGAGAAAGCAATCATAACCTATGGTGAAAATAACAAAGTTGCTAAGCTTAGACTAGGCTTGTTGGTGTTTAGAGTGGGTGGTGTTCAATCCATGCAATTGTATAGTGTGAAAGTGCCCTGGTTTGTCAAGTTACGTGAGTATTGAGTTAGATTGTCTACAGAGCCTAATAGGAAGATCGATTCAAGTATCTGCCTTAACCGGATGTGTGCAAGCTCGCCACAGGTAAATCTAAAGCCTCACATCCCATGACCATAAACACCAGGTGAAGAAAACCCTTAAAAACAAGTTAGAAATCATAGGTTTTTAAGGTGAGAAAACTTTTTCAAAATAGAAAAATCTCTAAGTTTTTCTTGCCTTATCGATTTTATCGAAACACCCTCGATATGATCGACCTGCGCAGTCGAGTCCTCGATGCTTCATCGATACCATCGAAGAGAGGACCAAATATGTCCAACAACTTCACAACATATCTAGACGAATTATCGATGTATCGATACACCTATCGATATCATCGATACTCAAAACTCGAGCACATCGAAAATAGCTCGATAAGATCGACAGGCAGATTTCCGACGCCCCTATTTTTTAATGAAAATCTCAAAATATTTCGATATATCGATGCTCTTCTGATTTGATCTGAAATCAGATATCGATAATATCGGAAGTCCATCGATGATATCGATCATGGGCGCGCATATCTTACAGCAGATATTTCAGGTTGTTTTTAACTATGATCGGGGGCCCTTCGATAGAATCGATATTCAAATATCGATGATATCGGCACCAGGTCGATTGCATCGAACAAGGTCATAAACTGTCCAGCAAGCTTAAAGAAAAATCCGCTGGATTTATCGATGCCTCGACTCTGATCTCGATATCATCGACATTCAAATTCCTATGATCTCGATGGTTCCCCAATCATTCATGAAATCCTGAAATATTTCAAAGTCAAGTCTCTCTCATTTTTCAAGTGTCGATGGATCGAACCTGTCATCGATGGAATCGAAGTTCGAAATCCGATGATATCGACAATAGTTTCGATTCATCGACCAATTTGCAAAAGTTTCAGAAGCATATGACATTGAGTTCGAGTCATCGAGCAGACCATCGATGCTATCGAGAGTATATGCTTGATGATATTGAACCTGCTCGATGATATCGAACTCTGTCATAAATGTGACCGTTTTATATCTGTTGGAACTTTTTGCCTATATATAGAGGACTTGTCTTTTGTTGTTGTGAGAGAAAAAGAAGAAAGTGCTTTTGTGTGTTTAACTTATATCTTATATCTAAAGCCCTTTCTCTCAAGGGAGTTCATCCTCCAATCCACCCTCACCATTGATATTCAATAGAGTGGATTGGGGAATGAACTTCCGCATTCAAGGATCCTCCAGCTACTAACTTAATTGTAAATCATTAAGATGGGATGCCTTGAATGCATAAGAGTGGACTTACTCTATCTTCCTTATAGGAAAATCTTTAGAGAGTAGGATTCCATCCTCACCTTGACCTAACACGAAGCCTAGTATTGGTACATCATTCTGTGTTGCGGATCAAGGGAGCAGAAGACTCTTCGTCACTAAGGACGAGGAGATCTTCGGCATTGTGTTTATCAGGACTCATCAACTTATTTGTAAGTATCTAGAGTCCAAGAGGAAACTTGTGATCATTCATTTGTAAGATTGGGTCTTAAGTGGTTCTCACCCTTTAAAGTCCTCGTAGGAGGCTTCCGGCGGGAGTGTAAGTGGTGGGTGCGTTGTGCGGACCCTTGCTCTGTGGAGAGCATAAACATCTGGTTACGAGTGAACCAGTAAAACTCTGGGTTTGAGGTGAACCGTGTAAAACCTCGGGTTTGAGGTGAACTGTGTAAAACCTCGGGTTTGAGGTGAACCATGTAGAAACCTCCGGTAGGGTCTTATGGAAGATCCTTGGCCAGTGTGCCTAAAAGTGGGTGCGATGTGTTGACCCTTGCTTGTGAGAGCATAAACAGTTAGCCTCTGTAACATCCCGGATTTTTGCCAACCTGGGATTAGACATCCTTAGGCATTGGGTCAATCTTAACACCTGATTAACTTTTCAAACGCTCAATTCAAAGCCTCAAATCCCGTCTTAAACCATTTTCTTCACAAATCCCACCCTTCACTACCTTGTGCTTTCAATTTTTCAAAGCACTTTCGCCCTAGACACTATCTTAAACTAGCTAAGTAGTAAAACTTGGATCACTTTATATACAAACTGCAAAGGCCTAAGTACCATCTCAACCAGAAAACAATTAGGATTAAATCCTTTAGAAATTTAACAAAGTTAACTAAGTGCAAAACTCGATTAGCCATGAAATCCGTTGGGATCACTTTAAATACGATCTACAAGACCCAAAACTTGCAAAATCAGTGACTCTAGGTTTCCCTAAAGTTTAGAACCAAACTCATTTCCCGTCTGCTCTCGGGAATGAAACGAAACTTCGTATTAGGTCTAGACCGCACATCGGGAGTTCGATTAACACGAAGTTAAGGAACTAAGACCGCCACACTGGGCTTGACAATCATCTCAAAAATCAGGTGATTCCGATGTCCCACGGCCATTCTTTTCGATCCGGAGCGAGGGAGTTGAAAAACACAAATTCCATTCCAAAATAAATATCTGGAATAGTGATCTGGCATCATTCGGTTGCGCGTCAGTATTAAGCAACCTAACCGTCGGAATCAGACCAAATTACACCCTCGGATTAAGAAAAATTTCAGGAACATTTACATGTACTTAGAATTTCGGATCGTGGCCCACTGACCGTTGAACTGAAAGTGGTCCGCCACGTGCGATCTGGGAATCCGATCGAGTCGAAAACGTAATCCCACGTAGATCCATAGATGGTGAGCTTAGGTCTAACGTTTGGCTCAAGGAGGGCCACCAGAACACCCCTTTTGAGCTTGGAAAGTGGCGAAATGCCTATATATGCAGCCACCCTTGAACTTGAGTCTATTTTAGACATGATTTTGGCTATAAAAGGGGCTTAGAATAGCCCCTCTCACAGCCATACGAATTTGGGAGCAAAACCCTAGAGAGAGAGAGAGAAAAGAGAGAGAAGAGCTTGGTTTTGTGACCGCCTTCCTCCTACTGCTTCCACTCATCACACGGCCTACACCGCCTCATTTCTGGCGTTTTCCCGGCGGTATCCATTCCGTTTGGAGGTAAGAAACCCTAACCCTAGGTCTGATTTGAGGTAGGATTATTGTAGGTTATGGAAAAGCTAATCGATTCCGCTCTTTAGGCTAGAAAACTCCCGTATACGGAAGCTCCAATACCCTTACTGGTTCGTTGGAATTCCAAGGGCTGAGGTGAGGACTTTAAATGTATAAGTTACGTTTTTCAACGCTTTCAATGTCAGATAATGATAGATTCATGATCTGCGTGTAAATGCACATGTACAAAGTGCTTTCCGTTTCTTGTTTTGATTAACGTTGTAGAATATGGAATTTCACATACTCTAGATATACGTAGAAATACCGTATACGTATTTTTCTTGAGAAAATGTTTGACATGTTTATTTAATGTTTGATTATATAATATGTGGATAAAATGCTAGTTTGGCGAAAGGAATCACAAAAATACATGTTCATGTGTAAATGTCATGTATGTTGAAATTGCGTATTCTAAAAATACCGCATACGTGCGGATTTTGGAAATGCAATTGTAATGATTATTTGCTGTATGATTATGGTATACATGGATAAAATACTCGTTTGGCTAAAGGATAACCCTAATACATGTTTTACTAACATACACCATGTATGTTGTAATAGTGTATTCTAAGTGTTTGTGAAAATGACTGAATGAGTATAGAATTCTCATTCGTGCTTGCCATGACTAGTTGTCATGGATTCATGATTGATGTATTGGCGATACTCCTTTGACAAAAGGATTTGTCCTAAGTCACGCCACGGCCAATATACACTATATATGCTAAAATGTGTGGCCCAAGTGTTTGTGGAAATGGCTGAATGAATATGGAACTTGGATTCCTGCTTGCCATGACTATCCGTCGTGGGTATACGCGTGTTATGGTTGGGGCAACTCCCTAGTGAAAGGATTTGGCCTAATGCCTATGTGATCGACATATGTCATGTATGTTGATGTATGTTTGTTTAAGTGTTTCTTGAAATGTCTGAATGAGTAGTAATTAGCAAATTGTAAAGTATAAGGGTGTTGAGATATGATTCTCAACCTCTTTTAACTATGTGTATGATCTCCTTTGATAGTTGTGTGATTAGGAATTGAACATGTACAAACGCATGCTTGTGTTGTGATTCATAACATGCTCAACTGCTTTATGATTTTAACTATGTAATGCATATGTTTAAATTTATATTTACGTTGTATGATCCGTCATGGGTGATGGGGGAGCGGAGCAACGAGTGCGTGCAACAGCCCTGGCAGCCCTAAACGGATAATACCAGACCTTGACTGTATGAGTTGAATCTTGATCCATTACTGCTTTATTTATCTGCAATTGATTGTGTTTGGGGCTATGATTATGGCCCAGGCAATCGGTAACGAGATTGAACTCGTGGCTGAGATTCATTTGCCACGTGGGATGTGTTCGACGAACTCGAGTCGTGCGTTGCCTGTCGGCAGTGGCTAGGCCACACGAAGTTGTTTATGCACTTTATGTCGTGCAGCTCAACGGGCGATCGTGCTAGTCGAGCTCGTCAAGTAACCCGATCTGCCTTATGCATGTTCACCCTGTTTGGACGCTACTGCTTGAACCTAGGGTACCAAACTTACCAGTGAAACCCCTTTTAACCATGGTACCTCGATCCGCTAAGACGCATGAGTCGGGCATGGTGGTATGGGACACCGTGGTCGAGCTGTCGGCCTACGCTAGGGCCATGTGCCTCCCCGTAGTGACCATTACGCAACCAACTCATGAGCCGAATATGGTGGTATGGGACACTGTATTCGAGCTGTCGATACTTACGGCGAGAGCCGAGTACGGTGAGACCTGTACTCGTGCTGACGGGCGACGAGTCTTCCGTAGTATCTTCGAGTATACTCCAAGGGTCTGTGATTGGCGACGAGTCTTTCACAGCAACTAGAGTATGAGTGGAGCTGAGTACGGTGAGACCTGTACTCGAGCTGACGGCTAGTGATTGAGCCGAGTACGGTGAGACCTGTACTCGAGCTGACGGCCAGCAATTGAGCCGCATACAGTGAGATCTGTATCCGCGCTGACGGGTGACGAGCCCTTTGCGATGCCTTCACTATGTTTCTCAAACCATAATATCGTATGAGATTAACTAGGATTGACGACCCTAGAATGGATCATGTTTGGGAATGATACAAGGGAGGTACCTTAGTTTCCCAATACTGCTGGCTGAAATGGACTAATAATAACTTGGTAATCATGAGCATCATCGCACCGCATGTGCTTTGTAGATGTGGCGCACTGAGGGAGTTAAGCATTCGCGAACATAAGATGATGTCGCTTGAGGGTGGTTTGGCAAGGGCATACAGCATCATGTCATTTCATTCTTGCATTTAATAAGAGTAGTTAGAATTGTTTAATTTGTACTGCTTTATCTTACTGCTTGATTGAATTGAACATGTTAACCTATGCTTTACTATTCCACTGAGTTGATCACTCACTCCACGTTACGGGACGGTGTGTGCACACCAATCAGATTTGTTGAGTTTCAGGTGGTGGCGATGCTTGTGAAGCAGAGCCGGACTACTTCTATGATGATAGGAGGAATTCTCCTATCTGTATCTCTCTGGCAGGTCAACGAAGACCTGATATTGTATTGACGGGGCTATGGTACGTGGGATAGAAGGCATTACACTTCCTCACATTTGGTACATTTTAGAACTGCACTTGTATTTATTTAACCTAGTAATGTTATCACACTCTGGAGACTCATCATAAGTTATATATTTTATCTATCTATCACAGTCTTCCGCTTGCAAATTTAACTGTCTCTGGAGTATGATATGCTGTTTTGGCTTAATCTCACTCATGTTCAATGCACGAATACAGTCAACATTCAATCATCATTCATTTTGTTGCATAAGTGATGTTCTGGAACTCGGGAGTTGAGTTTATGTTCGACCCCCAATTTTCAGGGCGTTACAGCCTCAGTGTAGGTTTTAAAGGTTGAAAGTGAACCTGATTTAAAACCTTCGGTTTGAGGTGAACCGCTGTGAAACCTCCTTAGTGAAATCCGGCACACTCAAGGGTTGAGTGCGTCTGCCAGGAGTGGAGTAGACTGATCGTTGAACCACTATAAAAATGACTGTGTTTGAGATTGCTATTCTTCTGATTGTGTGATTTGCTTCAATATTTACATATCTGAATATTTGAGATCATACCTCACACACTTACACAGTCATATCCATCTTAAACTAGTTTGCATATTGTTTACTTCTAAAAAGGTTTGTGATTGGATCCTCTACTGGGCTTGGAAGCCAGTAGAGTTATTTTTGAGTAATCCTAATATATGTCTGTTATTAGGATTAGTGTAATAGGATTTTAAAATAAATCATAAAAACTTTTAAAAGTCCTATTCACCCTCTCTAGGACATATTGGCATATTCCTTCTTCAACTAGTGCAGTCTTCACCACCATTTCATAGTGTGTGTGTGTGGTGTGCATGGGAAATTGTGCCATGGAGATGCCACATGTACAAAAAGTGGGCCATGTGATGAATGCTCATAACTTTTGATCCATAGGTCGGATGGACGCACAAGACAAGTCATTGGAACAACGATGACGATACGATCAAGATGGCATAGGTCTAGGGTCGATCTAAGTCGGGTCTACATGACCGGACTCAAGGATGATTGCAAACACAATCCGAGGGTTGCGGGTCACTGGAATTCGACCAGTAGGACCACGAGACCATGATGAACAAGATGCATACTCACACACACACATGCACACATGCGAACTCGGGTTGGGTCTCACAATGGTGATCTTGAAGTTTTCATCTTATCATAATAAGATATTGACTCCAAGTGGTTTGACACAACAAAATTTGACAACATCGGGTGCTCGAATTACAACATAGCACTTACAATCTCCTCTGTCAAATTTGTGACAAAACCAACTAAAGAATCATGCACCAATTTATACACATCGCAAAACAATGTTACTACTACTCTCTCTCAATCCATTACTCCACCTCAATTCAAGTAAGGTGATATGTAGAGTACCTGTACATATTCAAACAAAAATATGCACACACAAAACATTTCATACATATATGTCTTTATAACCGGCATCCAACAATCATCATATACACTCATATTGGTATTACCATTCCAATCATATTTCTCCCCCTATTTGTTACAATATGACAAAGGAAAGTAACTGAAATTCATAGATGATTGAAGTAAAAATGTAAGAGAAGAGTATGAGTTAAGAGAGTTAATATTAGTAGAATAACATCATGTCCAAGCATCAACCAATATATATCATCATCAAGCATAAACAAGTCTATAGAGTAGCAAATAAAAACATTTCCAAGGATCATCCAAGCAAAAGTAAAGTTTAAGATTTTAATACATGCTCAACATAAATAAAAACACTAGTCAGAACCAGATGAAGATGGTGGAGGAATAGAGGAGTCAAGTTGATGTAATCCATTGTTAACGCAATGAAGGTATTTGCGCATATATTTAAATTGAGTTTCATGAGATACATGTAGACCTTCCACCTTCTCTTCTAAGGTTCTCAACCGCTCATCAAAATCAGATGACTGAAAATCAGGATCAGCCTTAGAATCAGATTTTAACTCATCAAATAGATCATCCATATTCACGTCGTCAGTGGGTAGTGCCTCTCCCTCTCCAACTTCTTCACTAGATCCTCCAGCATCCCTGTCAACTTGACCAGGAGCTAATTCTAATTTCATCTTGTTGATTTGGAGTTGTTGAATGGAAGAAGGAAAATAGGAGCTTCTCCAGATGGCATGACCACGCGACAATGAGTAGCAAGGGTGGTCATCAAATAAGCGAAAGGAATATCGTTATGCCCCGGATGTAAACGAAATTGGATCATAAAATAACAAATTAAAGAAGGAAGACAGACTTGAATACCAGAAACAACAGAATGAAGAAAGTACACCATGAAAGAGGCTTGTTACCAGATCTAGGGTAAACATTAGAAATAAAAATATGATGAAGTACTCTGTATCTGGGTAACATCTGATTGGCACGGAGCGCAATCCCATAATTCCATTCCGAGTTCATGTTGCATAAATTTCTGATTAAAAGACATTTTTCTGATTCATTTAATCTCTCAGCCAATGTGGATATTGGAATCCCTTCATCATTAACTGGTATATCCATCAAGCTAGAGATCAAGTGACGATCTACTGGAAATGTACCTTCTCTAAACGTAATAGTGAAGGATAAATTTTCAATAAAAACATCACTAATACATGCATACATGGCTTCTGCAATGGACCGATATGCGGGTCTGCCCCAATTCAAAATGTTATCCCATCTTACAGCCACAAGGAGGGGAATGATATTGAACTGAACCAAATTGTTGGAATTGACGGTCCGTTCAACAATGATGTTGCGGAGACGGATGTCCCGCACATATTCTGGGACTTCTTCGGGAGGTCGAAGAGTACGCACCACAATAGGTGTGGAATAGGAAGAAGAAGGACCATGAGTAGTTTTCTTCTTAGGTCTTCCTTCCATTGCAAGAAACAAAAATAGAATGCAAGAAGGATTTAAGGGTTTCACACAAATAAAAAAATGCAAGGAAACCACAAGAAATCCTGAAATAAACACTAGAATCAAGCAAATAGATATGCAAGGAACCTAAATTCGAAAGAAAAATAAAAATGATGAACTAACCAAGTAGTATTCGGAAGTGGGTTCGACCGGTCGGAGAAGGGGCTGTTGGAGAAGATGAAGAAAGTGAAGAAAAAGTGATTTTTCTCACAATAAAAGCAACCCAACCGCGCATCTCAACTGGTTGAGTACATACTCGACCGGTCGTGCCACGACGTGTGTACTCGACTGGTCGTGCAGACACAAAAACTTCTTAATTTTATTTATTTTTTAAATTCAAAAATTTACAAAAATAAAAATTTACAAAATATAGACAAACAAACACAATAATCTCAGATCAAATTACACATACCAATATCCAGTTTTAATTTAGGGAACCTATTTCTGTCAAGTGGTTTAGTGAAAATGTCCGCAAGTTGATTTTCGGTTTGAACATAATCCAATGAAATAATTTTATCTTCCAATAATTCACAAATGTAATGATATCTAATGTCAATATGCTTAGTTCGTGAATGCTGGATGAGATTTTCAGAGATGTTGATAGCGCTAGAGTTATCGCAATAAAGTACCATAGTATCATTCTCCAAGTACCCTTGTTTAGGCCATCACCGTAAATTGTACTCACCCAACCAATGAGGCCTGCCTTATAATTTTTAAAGCCCATACATAGAGCTACCACGTGGTTATTTTCTTTCACCATATGTAGGCCCCACGTAATCATGAATCTGACTCTAAAATGACCCAGAACCATCCCTACGCCAAAAATATGTTTTACATAGAATTCATGTGGGGCCACGTCGGTAGGGTCCACCACCTTCCCAAAGCATTTAATGCAGCATTTAAACTCTAAAAAATAACTCTCAGATATTGTTGGGCTTAAAAACCTTAAGTGGGCCATCTAGTATGGGCCTTACCTTTCATGTAATGAGGTCCACCTGGTATGTTTTGTAAATGGGTGTTGTATAGCTTGTAAAATATTTAGTGGACGGATCTTGCTATCCAAATGTTCTCTTAATATATAGGTGGCCTTGGACCCATCTAAATGATGCAACCCTAAGGCCCAAGTGGGCCCAACACTAAGAGAAATCGTTGGTGAGTGAGATGCCCACAATGGTAACCTTCCTTGAGCCTGTTGGGTAGGCCCATTCCCTACTGGGCAGTGTGCCTTGCATACTACCTCTAGTCAAGTAGACCACACTTAGAGAGACCTATTTTACAATGTATAAACTGGATAATTGGGCTTTTTCTTGGTTTGTTGTGTATGTGGCCAGTGGGCCCAATTTGATAAATGACATGAAAGATATTAGCATGTTATCCTTTATGTTTGAGATTATGCATTATTTCTAGTTGGTGGAATGTGTAGGACCCACTTAGTTGTGGAACTAGATCCACACCATCGAAAGCGTTGTGGTTGGACATTTATGCCCTTAGGTTGGCCTATTGGTTCATTAAGTGGGACTCACACTTGACCTATACAACCCCATGCCTTGTATGTAGTTCAAGTTCAGTGTGAAAGTCACACTAGGTAGGACGCGCCTAGTGATGGGCGAGATGATGATACATGTATGGTAACATGATAATGATGATTGTGAGTTGTTGGTTGAAATGATAGATATGATTTAATGGATGGTGAATTAGAGCATATGCATTGATGATGGATGAGTAATTATTTATAACACTTATGACATTGTTTATGTTAATCATGAAGTGAAAATGATCTCCATGGTAATGATGATGATATTATATATATATATATATATATATATATATATATATATATATATATATATATATATATATATATATATATACAATGTCATAAGGATAATGGGAGCCCTGGTGGACGTAAGGATATTCTATGCCCTTATGTATGTGCGTGTTATGGGAGCCCTGGTGGCCATTTGTTAAGTATTCATAAGAGGTATAGGGCCTCAGTATGCTATTGAAGACACTTAAATATATGGACCCTCACATCACATGGGCTATTCTTGTTTTAGGCCGATTATTGTTTATATCTGATAGTCATGCTAGTGTACTTAGTCTAGTAGGACACACTGAGAATATGCTTATTATAGCATCATGATACATGCTCATATGCATCATTTGCATGCTTGTTATGAGGAGTGATTGATCATAATATGTTCCATTGGGCTGGTTATTTTTGGGACTTCCTGAGAGACGGAGTTGCCTCACATGAGCGCGCGGTACGTGCGAGATTTCTGCATGACTGGATAGTGTGACTCATACATCTCGCATTTGTGTGACATGATTATTGTACGCCCTAGCGACATCAGGGCCATAGCCTCCATAGGCATATCGTGGATGGCAGGATTGGACACCAAAAATATTTTGGTTCTAGACATGGGGCGCCATAGATGTCCCTGGGTGAAAGTCCCTAAACCCTTATGGTACTAGGAGGTTGCTCCAATGTCAAGACCGAGTGGATACATGAGCGCCCGTGTACTGAATACCAGGAGGCCGCGTCTCCCACTTTGTCAGGGTCGGTTGGAAGGGGGTGTGACCTTACCCGCCCGGAGAGAAGGGGGTATAACTAGGTTGAGTTTGACCAACTCGAGGAATGGGTCCGCTATCGATGTGCCGGATAGGTATTGACAGACTATTGGTCAGGCAGATAGTGAGGTCTCTTATGCTCACATTAGGCTGCGCACCTGGGGGAAGGGTAGTCAATGTATAGTGCACTATACCCCGGTGATTGCCACAGAGGAACTGTACTGATATGTGGATCTTGATGAGGACTGGCATGCTTGCGTTGCATCTTGCATATGACATCGGCCGCATAGGCCTTGCACCGCATAGCCTTAGTATGGTTAGCAACATTGTACTAGACCCTAATGATATCCCAGAGATGTATGGTACTGACATTGTGACACCCTGTCACTGTTGCACACGTAGGCGGGCACACTTGGGCGGACACTGATGTAGGCGCGACCTAAGGGCCTAGGCAAGCTACCAGTGGTTGGCAAGCTACTGTGCTGATAAGTTACTGTGCATACAGTGGGGCGGAACCTTGTCCTACATCAGAAGCGTTGTGATGGTTATATGTGGACTTACTGAGTAGGAGTTGCATACTCAGCCTCTGACTCATTCATTCATTCATTCACTATCCACTTGAGCTGGTGGCACACAACTAAATCATTATGTGAACTTTCGCTATGGCCATGATTTCAGTTAGGTACGCGACCAACCTGAGATCAGGAGTTTACCACATTGATCTTGCTATCCAAATTTAGGTATGGGCCTGGTTTGGATAGAAGTCCCTTGTGATGGACACCATAGCTTGTGATGCCACATACTATCATCCCGACTACACACTCCAGCTCTGCCATTTCCCTTCCATCGTATGTCATATAGTAGAAAATGGAATTTGATTATCTTATTCATGATGATTGGCTATTTTAATGATTCGTGGTCGCTTGTTGAGTGACATGCCTATTATTGATGTCATGTTCATGATAACCGTGTAATTATACTGATTGATTGATAACCTACTCACCTATGATAACATGACTGGTTGATAACATGCCTATGGTTGGTTGTTTTGGATGTCTTTACGTGAGAGCCCTGATAAGACGTGTTTTACTCCCGGCATGCAGTAGACTCATGAGCTGTGGTTTACTCATACGTATGACTTACACTTTTTCATGATGGATACAAGAGCTGTTGGAGTTTGCTATTATTTTCTTCATTACTGTTGAGATGGTGCACCATATTATGTGTGACATGTCGAACAGGTTCGTATCTTTGATATGCGTTGATACCATGAACAAAATGTGTAACCGCCTAAATAGATTAACCGTTCAAAAAAAATTTTATGATCAAAATCCTCCTTGTAGGATCCCAGGATCGAAATCCAGTATATGGGTGTTGGGATCCGAGAATGAGGTATTAAGGAGGCTGTCGACGCCGGATTCGGCGATCGAGAATTTTGTGAGCCCGATTTTCGAGTACAGGGCGTAACATATTAAATTAAATTTCATGGTAACACTCAAGTACTTTCAATACTCGGGTATTGAAAAGTTCGGGGTGTTACAATGAGGGAGAGGGGTGTGGGTAGTGATTTTAAAGATGTGGGGTTGTGTGAAGGGTGTGTCACATCCTACTTAGAGTGGATTTTCTAAATCTCCTTAATTTGGTGATCTTTTTCCAATTCTAATTCATTCATCATGTGAAGTTTGAAGAGTAGAGTCGGGATACATAATTTTCTTGGTGATCTGAAACTTAGGTCGGCTTATCTTTGAAAATGGCTTAGTGTGTGTAAAAACGGAATTTATCTCGAGTTAAGGGTCCACACATGATACCCATGACCCAAACTTAAAAAAAAAAATACTTAGTCATGATAGACAAATAATTGGGCTAATTTTGGTGTTTGATCGATGGTGGGAAAGGTCTGAATCTGAAATTTCTCTTATTATGCCGAAAAGAAGAAACTGGCATTAAGGTGATCATCATTCAACGTTGTAGGATCATATATCAGGGTCTAACTTTTGTATGATCTCGTAGTCATATGAGGCCAGGGTGTAGTCCAAATTTGAGTTGTGATTGACGGTAGGAAGTGGGTCAATTCGAAGGTCCATATTTGGTAATGTAGTTATTTCCTAAACGAGGTACCTTAGCGCTTAAGAAAAGGCTTATGAAGGTGGGACACTCATATCTCACATTCAGTCCATACGGTGGGCGATCTAAGTCATTCATATGAAGGAAAATATTCGACTATAAGAACTCATAAACTTTTCTCATCAATTGACACTAAAATCAATGGGTTAAGGGGTTGATTTGGCAATTGGTCTACTTTTACTATGATCCAAGGGTTAAAAATCGATGTGTTCAATTAATTTATGATAGATAAACACGGGACAAAATTTCAGGTCAAACAAATCATGGGAACTTTGTGATCTACAAATCAGGTGTTAAGGTTAATGACATTTTTGTAATTATTATTGATCTAGGAGTTTTGAGAAATATAATGATTCTACATTGTTCTAGGCATGCTTCTAAGAAATTATTACAAAAGAATCCATATCTAAATCACCATGAATAAAGAGTTATTCACCAAATAAGTTAAAATTCTTGTTAATTAAGGGGAGATACACAAATCAAACACATGCTGAACTTAGGCTAAAACGGTAACATTCGAAATATTATAAAACTGGTCCCTTTTACTTTCTCGTGAGCATACTGCATTCCATTTTATACTAGTCCATTTTACTTTCCTGCCTGTAACCTACATTCCAATGTAAATTGGTCCCTTTACTTTCTTGAGAGAACCCTACATTTCAATTACTATTGGTCCATTTACATTACTATAAACCAGTTCGTACTAGTCCTTTTACTTTTCTATCTATATATTCTAGTGTGCATTGGTCCTCAAAAACAAAAGAGGAAAAAACAAATCAGCTACGCGTTTCTCGCCTGACAAAGTTATCGCAAACATACCAAAGCATTATCTGAACCCATGCACAGGAAACCATGTCGGTCTGTAGACAACCCACTATTAAAACAAAGCTAAAACTTGGCTAATTAGCTTTGATTCGGCCCTAACCAAGGCATGTGCATCGCTAAAAACACCTCACGAAGATAACCATCAGATCAGATTGGTCCAGAGCTTAAATCAGATAATAAACCACCCAAAGACCTAAAACCTGCCATTGGATGGTCAAATTTGATCAGGATGGCCGATTTTGATCAAGACTACCCATCATGTGGTTGGTTCTGGTCATCCAATGCACTGGACTAATCACAACCTCATCGCTTGGCTTCTTTACTTTGCTTTTTCTGAACCTAACTCCATGCTAAGCTGACAGTATTAGAGAGTCAGAGGCACTAGCAAAAGAGGCAGAAAGCTCTATAGGATTTCCGACAGACTTCTTAACATCTAGTTTTTAAACCATTTTAGCTACTCCTTTACTTTTGTCCTATCTCTACCTCTTTCATCTGACAAGCCTAAAAGATGAAAGTCTATCCAAGTCAACAATTAGGGTCGAAACTCGGGATGTCCGATCACTCCTCTATTAATAAAAGGGTGTTGGATTTCTCCAATTCCCTCTCACATCTTGAGCTAAATCTCATCTCACTCCATACATCCCCTACACACCTGCACCCACTCACTTTTATTTTTTTTTGTATTTATTTCTTTCTTTATTTTTACGTACACCTCTATGAACAAGCTGATACAACCCCAAGTGCAGGGTTGCGAGGTAATATATTCTTAGTGATACCGATGTCGAACCATAGGGAGTGTGAAACACAACTAGAACTAGTCTAAAACTAAACAATTTTTCTAGGTTTTTAATTTAACGAATAGGTTAATGATAAAAACAATAATAATAAAGCACTAAGGATCCAAGGATCCACTTATGTTAATTACAATTTCTAATTCATCTATTCATCTTTTATACGTCAACTAGAACCGAATTCCATTTCATTCTAATTAGAAGATCAAATAGTTAAACCAATCTTAACATCCAACAAGGTATGATTTCAATTAAATGATTCTCTCATGAAGTACTTGGGCATTAATCGAAGGGAATTCAATTATCTATTGTAGCCAAAGCCTATAATAGATCAATGAATTTTATAGATTGATTCCTTCTCTAATCAAGCTAAACAATTGCTAAATCAAAGCATCCATTGTAACCTAAGTACACAATGAATCCAGAAATAAATAAGTCAAAGCTTTAAAAGTAAATTTTAAATTAAATTAAATTAATAATTCATCATTCAATCCAAAGTATGAATCAATAAACTAAAATATCGTAATTAACTAGAAGCTTCACCCCTTAGCCTGTAACACCCCGAATTTTGAGGGTCGAGCAAAGGCTCAACTCCCGAGATCCATTGCATCACTTGTGCATCATAGAATATGATGATTAAATGTTGTCCGTATTAGTATATTAAACATGAATGAGATTATACTAAATCAATATATCATACTCCAGGGGTGATTAAATTTAGCAAGCGGAAGACTGTGATAGATATATAAAGTGTACAAATGGATATAAACTCCCGAGTATGATCATGTCGCCAGGCTGAATAATTACATATATAGTTTTAAATTTTATAAAATGATAAAGTGTAATGTCATCTAATCCATATCCCTGTAGCCTCGGTGACGCAACTCCAGGTCTACATAGACCCGCCAGAGAGTTGCAGGTAGGAGAACTCCTCCTCGTCATCGTAGAAGATAGGCTCCATCTCATACACCTCGCCATCACTTACAGCTACAATAGAGTCTAGTTAGTGTTTTAAAATACCATCCCAGAGTGGGAGTGAGTGATCAACTCAGTTGAGATATAAGGCAAAGGTTAACATGTTATCAATTTAGTCAAGCGGTAATGATAAAGCCATACAACGAGCATTTCCTAACTACTCTGGTTAATGCAAGGATGATATGTATTAATGATGCATGCCCTCGCCTACACTCCCTCTACGACATCATCTCACGGTCGCGCATGCAACACTCCCTCTGTGCTCAACTCTATCGCCAAAGGCACATGCAATGCGGTGCATGGTCGTGTTAGCCAAGATCTTAATTAGACCTATTCATACAGCAGGTTCGGGAAGCTAAGGTACCTCCCTTTATATCACTTACTCAAACAATGATCCATCTAGGGTCGTCAATCCCAGTTAATCACATACGATAGGCAAGTTCGCGAGTTTACACTATAGGTCGCTACGGGAGGCTCGTCACCTCAGCGTAGGCTTAATTCATACTTGAGGTCACTACGAGAGGCTCGTCACCTGATCGTAAGTCTATTTTATACTCGAATCACCACGGGAAGACTCGTCACCTTAGCGTAGGCCGATAGCTCGAATACAGTGTCCCATACCACCGTATTCGGCTCACGAGTTTGGGTTGCTCACTGGTCACTACGAGGAGGCTCGTCACCCCAGCATAGGTCGATAGCTTGACCACGGTGTCCCATACCACCATGCCCGGCTCATGAGTCTTAGCAGATCATGGTACCACGGTTTACACGGGCTTTGCATTAGTAAGTAGTACTTAGATTCAAGCAGTTGCGTCCATACATGGTAAACACACATTAGGCCAATCAGGTCACTTGACAAGCTCGATTGGTACAAGCGTACGCTAAATTAATCGACATGAATTGCATACGCACCCCTTGTGGCCTAATTACTGTCGATAATCATCGTACGACTCGGATTCATCGAATGTGTCCATGTGGTGAAGCTGATTTAGCCACTCGATCAGAAATCATTACCGATTTCCTGGACTACATCGTAGTCCCAATCACACTCCAAAGTAATATCGTTCACATATGATAACCATAACAGTATTGAGCAAACAATTCAAGTATTTCAATCATTTGACCCTTTTGTATACACATAGTGAACATGACATCTTACACATGCATTTCATACATAAATCACGTAATTGGATTTAAGATACATGAAGGAATTCATACACGTAGAAGGTAGTTGAGAATCTCATCTCAACACCCTTATAAAATACAATTATCAACACTTACTCATTTAGACCTTTTATCAAACATTTAGGCTACACATTTCAACATACATGTAATAAGTTAGTTATAACATATATTATGACAAATCCTTTCACAAAGGAGTTGTCACACATACAACAATCACGTATTCTCAATTAATAAGCATGACAAGCACAAATCATAAATTCATATTCATTCAAACATTTCAACAAACACATGGAATGCATTAGATTCAACATAGTTCATATATATGTGTAATACACGGAAAACATCATATCTAAGCACATGTGACAACAATCAAGTCAGTCATAAATCATTAACTGACATTGAAAGCCTTGAAAACCGTAACCTAAATGTTTATAGTCCACACCTTTCGTCGGTAAACTCGAATCGAACTCAGTTTGAACACTACACCTTTGTCACGACACAACGGCTACCTGAATCATGAAATAAGTTAGATATTTCGTTGATTCATCTACTTGGATACCTAAAACAGATTAGGGTTAGGATTTCTTACCCAAAAACGAAATCAGAATCGCCGGTGTAGAGACACGGGAAAGGCGATTTAGCACGTGGAGTGGCGGAAATGAATCCCGGCAACAAACCATAACTCTCTCTCACTTCTCCTCACTTTCTCCTTCTCTTTTCTCTCCTCTCTCCTAGCGTTTAGGAAATTCGTATGGAATGAGAGAGGAGTGGGTTTAGGGTCTTATATAGGCCTAGAAGTGAAAGTCAATGGCACCAGGGCCATGGTATACTTAGGTTATAGCAAAAAATTGTCTGTTTCGGGTCAATAGAACTCATTTGGAGGCCCATTACCTGCGTACGGTCTGGAGAAAGTTCCCTGACAATGGATCTATGTCAGGTTAAGATTTCGGTCTGATCGAATTTGTGGATCGACCGTGGAGAACCAGTTTCAGTTCAACGGTCATCGTCACTCGATCAGGGCCACAAGTACACTGACATGTGTAGGGAAATTTCCCTGATCCAAGGGTGTAATTAGGTCAAAATCTGATGATCTGAAACCTTAAATTTGGCTTGCAAGCGAACAGGTAATTCACTTAAGTTTGAGTTCATTTTCTAAAGATATTTGCGTTTCTCACACACTTTGCTCCGAGCTCAAGTTGTACGTTTTTGGATACTATTTGGACTTGATTCCCGCAATGGTTGTCAAGCCCAGTAAGGCAGTCATAACCGTATAGTTTCGTGGTCATCGTACTTTCGACGCGCGATCTAGGTCCGATACGAAGTTTCAATACGCTCCTGTGAACAACTGGGTTTTGAGATTGATCCTATGTTTAGGTGTAAGTAGAGTTAGCGATTCTACTGGCTTTGGGTCTTGCAGTTCGTATAGAAAGTGGTTCAAGCTAATCTACCATTAATTCAATTTAGCACTTACTTTACTTTTCGTCTAATTTCTACCGAATTCGACCCTTAGTGATTTCTGCCTGAGGTGGTACTCGGGTCTTTGTACGGATCTTTCCGAGACGTTACATTGCCTTAACTAAGAAATCATGTAGACATAACTAACTCTACAAAATAGAAAAAATAGAAAAATCTACTAGAACAAAAAAGAAACTAGTGAAGCAAGGTGCCCCTCCAAGCTTTCTCTCTCCCTCAACCCTAGAAGATACGTATGGACGTGTAAAACATCTCCTTAAATAGATAGGAACTCTAATCTTATGCACCCTTTTGGAAAAATTTACAAACTGACTTTGATTTAAGTAGTTATGCACATCGTTGATCGATCAGTCGATCGATCGATAGTCTTCCAGTAATGTCCAGAAATGATTTCAAACTCGGACATCATGTTCAATCGATTGACCCGCCGTCGATCGATCGAACTTAGCAAAAAGTGTCTAGTAAGCTTTTCTCATAAATTTGAATTTCCATCGATCGATCGGACCTAGCTGTCGATTGATCGATCGTTCTAAATATGTTCTGGAGAGTTTTTGTTGAAATTCAGCTTCTTTCGATCAATCAAAAAAATTGCTCGAAACAACTCAACACATCCTTGATCAATTAAACCTTGAGTTCAATCAATCAAAACTATACTGGTTTGTTCTGTTTGAATGCACATGATCTTTGGTCACTTATTTCATTTTGGTACTTTGTTTACTTGGGTCTTTGGGTCTTCAAGTCTTCATCTTCACATCCCAAATCTTCAATTCTTCACTTGCATTCTTTTGGGCCTTATTCCATCATCTTAAGAAATGAACTAACTTTGACTCTGAAATCTTTCTGTCAATAAAAATGTATCTAATTAGGAGAATTTATCATGAATTTGTATGGAAAAATGATGTAATAGAAGTGATAAATATACAATATATAAGTATTATCATATGCTCTGTTATGATGCTATGACTAGTATAGTATGCTCTACGGTTGCTCCTTTTGGGGATTTTCTATAAAAAAACCAAGATCGTACTTGTCTTTATTTTACTTTCTGCTTACTCGCACCTTTATTTAGTTTTAGTTCTTTAAATCTCAGTTGTTTAAATTTTTACTCTTTAAATTTCTATTATCTACTTAGGCCCTATAGGCCAATATAGTACTATTTAAATTATACAAGTTATCAGAAGTCTCTTGAATCCCCTCAAAAAATGTACAACCCCATAAAGTAGAGACCGTGAATTGCAGGGGTGAAAAAGGATGCCTAATTGCTTTCTTTTTCGTAATTGACCCCTTGCCCAAAATCCACGTTGTAGATCAACTTAAGAGTCACTCAGGTCGAGAATTCTTTAGATTTCTCACTCTCTAGGCGATTCTATGAATTCTAACCAACTGTGGATTCTAAAGCCATATTCTGGCTAGTGGTGACTCGTAAAGTGCTTGAAATACCTAAACGAGCCATTCTGTTAACCATAAAAAAACGTATTGCACAACTAAGGAAAGCAAATAGATCCAAATACATCCATCGCAACCTCAACCCCTCTTCGCTAGACTTCCATTGGGTTCAAGCTCTATGACTTACTAGAATTTTAGATCCTATCTCATCAAAAGACTCGTGGTCACTTAATCCCCATCCATTTCATTCTAGAAACTTTGTGCATGTATGCTCTGTGACCTACCGGAATCTCGAATCCCGTCACATCAAAAATCCAAGCGTGCCTAGACTTATATATATTACTCTATCATATAACCATCCTTCACATGTGCAACCATAAACGATCTTACGGGGATGCATGGGCATCTATTTTTTCAGTGTTCGCACAGTCTAATGAGATAACCCTCCAACTCCACCCGACTCACCTATGCAACAAGCTCTCTAGCCAGTCGTCACCCCATCGGTAGCTGACTTAGCCCTCAGCATGGTAAGCTAGAAGTTTTGGTAACCCGCCTTCTCCAAGAAAGGGCGTTATATTTTGTTCACAGTGCACAATAGCCCACTAACCATCTAGGTCTTTTTGACCTTACTATCAATCAATTTCATCTCATTCCTCCTGATGGGAATTGAGTTCACTTTCAACACCCTCCAACTTCGACACATCCTCCCCCTAACGGGAGTCAATGCTAGGTCATAATAGAAGATCGGTTACCTGTCCATTTTTCTCCCCCTAATGGGAGCTAGTCGGTGCCTCAACAACACACTGCAGCCAATTCCGGTCTAGTTAATTCCACAACCTCTCCCTAATGGGAGCATTTTTCAATTCTAGTTAGAACAACCACAATATTTGCATTCTAGTCTAGCTCAGCCTCTACTTTCTTGTAAGACCCGTACAATAGTCCGTACCGTTCCGTAGGCTTCCGCGATCCTACCGGTCGAATTCCGGCAATCCTCGACCCATATCCGACGTTGCACGCGATCTTAAGCCGAGTCCTGCCTACCGAAGGTGGCTCGATCCGAAACTCGTACCTTAGCGATCGCGCCATCGCCGCGGTTCCAACGCCGCGACTCGCGCACCGAACCGATACCTAGGTGGGAAGATGTCAGTCAGCGTTCTGTTCAGAAAGAAACGCAGCACGTTGCGAATCTCGAGGGAATCTCTACGAGATGTCCCATCAATCAACCATAATGTACTTCCCATACCTAAGTACAAGCAACCCATGCCTCCTTACTCAAAGTCAACTCTCTCTCCCATTTTTTCAAAGCCACCCTTACCCATGACATCATCACACCACTCCCTCCATCCCTTCTTCCTTTAATTTATTTCTTTCTCTCTCTCATTCTCTCATTCCTCTCTCTCACACGTCCAAGCCTCTTCTAAGCAACCCAATCTCCCAAGAAATCTAAGTGTGGCCCACCTCCTCAACTTCCATCTCAACCGTCCAATCATCATCCACACCGTTAAAACCCGATCGACGTCCATAAGAACCGTAGGTGAGGAGTTTTCAAGCCAAGGGAGCAAGGAGGATCGCAACAAGGTGGGTGATCCACCGTCATTTCTCATATTTTGGGCCACATGTGGTGGGACCCGTTTGATGTATGCATGTATGAAATGGAGGGCCCATAGTGGCAGGGTCCCTCCTCTATCTCACCGTGTATCCCTCTCTCTCTCCTATCTCTCTTTCTCTTTTTCTCCCTAGAATGAAGTGGGTCCCACTAAATCATGTTAAATCCACTCCATTCATCATTGGTGTGGCCTACTACATTTTTAGGAGACATCCATCGTCCATTTTTGGGATGGATGGTGGAAGCCCCACATGTTATGTAATTTATTTATTTATTTTATATTAATATATATTAATATATATATATATATGCATTACATGGTGGTGGGCCACGTACATGTGGGACCCACCATTGAGGCAGTGTATCCAAACTGTCCAGCGTCTCTGGACGCTGGACGTAGGCGTCCAGACGGGGTGCGTGTAATGCATGGGTGTGTACTTTCAAGCTAACCAAAAAAAAAAAGGTTACTTTTGGGGTGGCTGCTAATGCAGGCCCCATGTTGATGTATGTATGTGATCCACGCCGTCCAAGCTATTCTCCAGCTCATTTTAGGCGTTGAGCCAAAATCGTAAGGTGATCTGATCACCGGGTGGGCCATACCCTCTAAACCCATGTAAAGACACGCCAGGACATATAAAAGTACTTGGTGGGACCCACCTGGAGTTTGGATGTAGCTGAAATTCGGTCTGGACGGCCAAACAAGTAGGACACACATAATGGGTGGGCTGGATTGTGAATCACATCTCGGTGGGCCCCAAAACAAAAAAAAACATTTAAAAAAATTTAAAAAGCAGCAGCGCTGCTGCTACTGCAACACAGGCAGCGCCTGCGGCTGCTGGGCGGGCGGATGGGTTGCTGGGCCTCACGGCTCCAGCTGTGGGCCCCCACCGTGATGCGTTTCGACCATCAGCATCGTGCATTTGATGGTTCCCCTTTAAATGATGGGGTACCCCAAAAACCAGGCGCAAACGGAACTCAGGTGGCCATACCATCTAATTCATGTGAAGACATGCCTAAACAATATAAAAACACTTGGGGGCCTACCTGAATTTTTGATGAGGCTGAAACTTGGTCTGGACCCTCCACGGTGAGACAAACATAGTGTATGGGGTTGGATTTGTGAACCACCTCGCGGGTGGGACCCCTAATCATGGCCCAGGTCACGTGTGACCTTATGAACAGGTTTGATGGAAAATAAATATCACGGTGGGCCCTGGTGCCGTGATCTTGTGAATAGGCTGGATTTCAAATAAACATTACAGTGGGCCTGCCCACGTGACCTCGTGAATAGGTTGGATTTCAAGTAAACATTATGGTGGGCTTCACATGTGGCTCACTTGGATGCATATGGGCCCATGTACTTGGGCCCATCCTGATGTATTTTTTTGGGCCCATTATTAGGCCCACTTGGATATATAGGCCTGTTATTGAGGCCCACTTTGGTATATATGGGCCATGCATTTAGGCCTATCTTGGCAGGTATATGGGCCCAATATTGAGGCCCACTTTGATATATATATAAGGCCTATGTGATTAGGCCTCATTTGATACACATAGAGCTTATGTGATTGGGCTCATGTTAACGCCATTCTCAGGCCCATGGATGATGGCCCATTGCAATGTACCTAAGGCCCATTGGTGAGGTTCATTGAGGTGGCCCACTTTGATGAATATAAGGCCATGAGATACGGCCATTTGATATATTTAGGGCCCCATGGAATGTACCTAAGGCACATTGCAATGTGTAATTCCACCAGGGTTTATTTAATGGTATTTAAACGAGCCGAGCCTTGGGGACAATGTTGGTGTGACGTCCACATTGTACGAGTAATGTTGGTTAGATGTCCACATTATAACTCTCCCTGAGGCCACTGATAGGCCCGTTTTGGTTCATGTCGGCCATCTAGGCCCATCTTCATTGAGAGGATAGTTTATTGCTTTATAACATGTTTAGCACACCCATGATTCATGATCATACGCATCATATGTATGCTTGATATGGAGAGTGACTGATCATAGCATATGCCTAGGGGGAGATCATTTATGGGCTCCCCGATATGTGGAGTTGCCTTACATGAGCGCACGGTTGCACAGGATTGATGCATGTCTGGCAGTATGATTCATGCACTTGCATCTGTATGATTGAGATATGCCCTAGCGACATCAGGGCCATAGCCTCCACAAATAATCGTGGGTGGCTGGTAGATACCGAAAAATCTTGTTCCAAGCATGGGGCGTCATAAATGTCTCTGGGTGAGAGTCCCCTGAACCCGATGGCACCAGAGATGACTCCAACGTCGAGACCGAGTGGATATACGAGCGCACGAAGGCCGAACACCATGAGGCCGCGTCTCCCACGTTCTGTGGGTCGGTTGGAAAGGGGTGTGGCCTTACTCGCCCGAGAGTATGGGGCATTACTAGGCTGAGTTTGACCAGCTCGAAATGGGTTCGCTATCGACGTGCTGGATAGGTATTGACTGACTATTGGCCAGGCGGATAGTGAGGTTTCTTACGCTCACTTGGACTGTGCTGCTTGGAGAGAGACA